>WSYH01000689.1:143890-174909 GCA_036426205.1 Ascaphus truei
TGACACATGTGAGCAAGTTGGTAGACACTGCACAAGTGATGGTTGGTCTGTTTCATGTGTGTCTTGTTTTGTTTTTGTCGCCTCCTTTGTAGGTGTCTGCTGCTGAATTTGTACAGATGGCAGCGGTAGGATGTCATCAGGAACCTGCACAGCAATGTCTGCTACTTGACCGGTAACATTTGGGCCTGGTGAATGAATATCAGATGAATGTGGTGAAAACTGACCTGCATGAACAGATCCTGCCTGTGAGGTGTTGAATTGTGGTACATTAGTCATTCTCCAGTAATTAGCTTGTGTTTGCTGAACAACTAATGCTTCGAATGAGGTGTTGATTTTTTGCAACTGTTTAGGCACTTCAATGAAGACTCTGTGGAGATGTGCCAATTGTGAAACTGTTTCTTCCTGCAGTGCAATCATCCTTTCCAGCACTGTCATCAGGTCAGAATGGCGACGATTTTCTGCTTCCACAATTTTTCCCTCAGAAGCTACAATTGCATCATATGTGGTATTTGCTGGACGTTTTGGCGGTAAAACAGTTTCAATTGGAACCTCTTCATGGTCACTTGCTTGTATTTGTGTGTCTATGGCGGCGGCGGCGGCATCATCATCATCATCATCATCATCAAAATCTTCTTCATCATGTTCTACAAATAAATGTACACATTATTAAATGGCATGTTAATCTCTGCTGTGTTACTATGTAATTGTACTGTGTCATAAGTAACAACTAACATGTTTCCATACGTTTTATAACCTCACATTAAAAACTACCTTGACTTAAGAATAATGTTTGGACTCAGTATGAAATATGAGTGAATGAAAACTTGCTGTAAACTCACAACTCCTACATGATAGTTAACATCACTAACACAATACAAGTTGCCTTACACTTCATTTTCACTGACACTAAGTAATCCTATTTAAAGAAGATGTGCAAAACAAATAATGAACATGACAACATAACATATAGAAGAGCACATATTATATGGCCACCAACTGATACACTCACCTTCTAGGTGTGTTGAGCTGGCTGACCCAGGTGAAGACACTTGTTCAGTCTCAGGTGACACATGTCCTTCAGGGGCAACTATATATAACAATAACATAAGTTTTACATTTACATGTGTAAATATTGAACAAACAGTTATTGTATGTTCTGTATTTATGAGTACCTAACAGCATCATTTCCTTAACCCAAAATGTGTGTGTGAAAGTGAACATAAATAGTTGTAATAACAATGTACATGCCTGTGTACTTAGAACTTTTGAGTTCCCTAACATAAAACATACTATGTTCCTGCAGTAATGCGTGAGGATAAATAGATAAAATTTGTACATAAAAATCATATGTTGTGTAGTGATATCAGTATCATAATGTACATAACTATCATGAGATGACCATTCACAATGGTTATCATGAAGGTGGTCATATTGCAAAAAGTGTTGTTTTTGGTAGAGGATATGTGTGGTACATTAATATAAGATGTGGCACACATGAATGTGGCTGTGACTAAACAAGACAACACATGCAGTGTGTGATAATGTGTCGTTGATAGTAGTAGTTCAACTATAGATATGAGTGAACTAATGTGTGACGTACGGTTTGATAAGTAATGAGTTGTTGGGGCATTTAGTAGCTAAAGTGAAGCTTTCAAATGAGTGTGATTAACTTCAGTTGTGCTAGTCAGGTTGTAAGAACGGTATTCCCTTCCCCAAAAAGCCTAATCAGCCACACCTTTCAATTACTTGAAACAGGTGAAAATGGTGTGAACTAAGTTGACCCTAAAATGAGGCTGTAATTAGTGTGTGTGCTGAACCCCACCCCCTCTGTTGAAGTGTATGCTGTGATGAGATATTAATTGCAGCTGCTTTAACACAATGGTAGATGAGCTAAATAGTCGTGTGCAGTTTTTAAGTTATGAAAACAATGACATAAAATATGATACGTGTGCCTCATTATGCTGTCTGTATATGACTTAAAGCAAAAATGGACCTTTTCATAAACAACTATAGATGTGTTAGTGCAAGTGATGTTTGTAGGCCGTTGCATGCAATATATTTGATGCATGCTTAAAATAGGCAGTAATGTCATGTTTGTCGGAGTAAAATAAATAAAATACACAATAATATTATACATATTTATGTTCTGTACCTGTAGCTAGTAATAATTTCTCATTAACATGTGTTACACATGTGTACTACCCTGTTGTTCCCCATCTTCGCCCACCATCAATTGCTTCCACTGCAGCAATGCATTTTGGGAATTCACATGTAAATGAGCACGCAATGGCACGTGCTATATTAGTTACTGCTTTTAGTAGGACTACAACATATATGTCTATTTTGAGATATATATATATACAGAATCAGACATATACATATATAGATGCAGGTATGCTTATATTGTGAAGACAGTATAAAAAGCAGTGTAAATATGCAAAATAACTGTAAGCAACGACACGCCTAGTACAGTAATATTTCTCACCTGGTGGAAATTGTGAGGGGTAAATTCCTATATCACGGTCACCAGGTAAGCCTTCCACGACGACGGGAAGTAATTTTGCCCGAAGCAGCTCCTCCAATGGACTTAATATGAGACGTTGTGGTGTCGGCCCACCTCCAGTGCCAGTAGCATGCACGCGTTGGTGTTGTATTTTCTTTTTCAATTTGGACCTAATATCATCAAATCTCTTGTGACAATTCCGCTTGTCCCTCACATGATTCCCACACGCATTGACACCAATGACTATTGTGTCCCACATTTCTTTTCTGCTTGCTGAACTTGTCCGCCCTTGAAAAACATATAAAATATATGAGGTAAATGAATAATAATAGAAGCACCCGTTTCCTACACTGCTAGCTGTTCCAAGAGATAGCAAACATGCTGTTTTATGTGTAATATGTGAAGCACATGAGCATTCACTACTAAACCTATACATGTAAGCAAGGTTGCATTCATATTGTATGCAGTTATGGCAAATTGACCGCCTGTGTTTAGTTGTCCTTGTAAGGCATGATAAAAAGCTGTGTTTCCACACTAATTAACATAGAAAGATATTCTGAACCCATATTTGCATATGAACAAAACTCAGATGACCTAGGATCACATGTATTTGAATAATAAATGTAAAGGTACACTTACCTAGTAAATGTCCATATATACTGTCATAGTGCTCCAGAATGCCAGTGACAAGAGCTGTATTTTCCTGGTCATTGAAGCGAGGATTACGTGGCTTCTCCACACGTTTCTTCCGAGCAGGTTTAGGGTCAGAGCTTGGCTGGTGCTGACTGGACTCTCCTTCTTCCAATGGAAGAGCCTCCAAAAGCTGCCCACCAGCAAGCACGCCACCACCATCCACCCCATCAGCAACTGCGCCACCAGCAGCACTCACAGCACCAGCACTCCCACTCCTAGCACCAGCACTCCCACTCCTAGCACCAGCACTCCCACTCCCAGCAACAGCACTCCCACTCCCAGCAACAACACTCCCACTCACAGCACCAGCACTCCCACTCCCAGCAACAGCACTCCCACTCCCAGCAACAGCACTCCCACTCCCAGCAACAGCACTCACACTCCCAGCAACAGCACTCACACTCCCAGCAACACCACTCGGTGCACCAGCAACATCACTCCCCTGAACAGTACGTTCACTCCGACGCGTACTCGCACGAGTAGCACTCCCACTCCCACCAGCATCACTCTTCCCACGCTTTGCGGGCATACTTCCAGCACTCACAAAAAACAGACAACTAATGTACAGCCAATCACACGAAACACTTTCACATATAAAACAAGACAAAGATGTAAACAAAACAACAATGGACAAAGCTCACCCAATACACAACAAGTCTCTCCGTCAATATGCAAATGTTCAATCAGCCAGCTCTGTGCGTCTCTCTCTCTCTCACTCCCAACAACACAGAGAATGATTAGCAGTACACGTTGCCTTTAAATATGGCGCGCAATCCAATACATGCTTGTTTCGCCTGATTCAGCAAGATTTGTGATTGGGCAACCTATCAGCACCCCGCCACGCACGCCGATACACCTGTGTGTGATCGATAATCATCGTGAGAGTGGGCGGATTTGTTTTCGGGTTGATTTTGAATGTATTCGGCACTTACTGCATACGGAGAGGAAAAATCGCCATTAACATGACTAATCGGTAAACTTGCCGATTTCACTTAATCGACGCTTACTGCATGAGGCCCTAAGTCTCTACTACTATATATGCAGACGATCTGCTCCTGCTGTCACCAACAGAAAAAGGCCTTCAACAGAACCTAGTAAAACTATAAAAATTCAGCCACACCTGCAAACTCTTTATCAACATAGACAAAACTAAAATAATGGGATTCCTGAATAAAATCTAAAAAACATCTAACCAAATCACAATTCACACTGAAAAACAATACACTGGAACAGACAGCGAGTTACACATACCTTTGTCAAACAATCGGCTCATCAGGGAGATTTAACTTGGCCATAAATACACAGTAGGAGAAGGTCCGCAGAGCAGTCTAGCAATAAAGAAACAGCTGAAGAACCTCAAACCACCAATAAGAGTCAGGATAAAAATATTCAAAAGCATCATCACAAAATACTCTGAAGTGAGGAGTGCGCACTTCAAGAAACTCACAGCTCTTATCCAGAACAAATATAATTAATTAATAATAATTAATAATCAATAATAGGGAAGAGAACCAAAAATAGTGATCCTCCTAGGAGAAGACGAAACCACAGCAGAACTGGCTGCACACTTTGCACACTGCATATCCGTCGCATATCCGTCGCCCCAAAGGCAGATGCCTGAAAGGATTCCTAAAGAGATGCGCCCCTCTGCACAGAACCAGCACGCTAAGGGTTAACATCTGCTTTTGCTTAGTCCTATGTGTTTCATCAACCCCACCCACTGTAATGTTAATAATGCCCAGGAGGACAAAGGACGTTGAAACCATAGCTGCATTCAATCTGAACCCCATCAGTCTACATCTGCATCGCCCCAAAGGCCGCGCCTTTAACGCAGCCAAAGGGCAGCTAAAGGGTGGGAGCCATTTGCTGCAATTCGCTGATGTTTCAATCTGAAACTCACCAGACCTTTTATCCCCTGTACCCAATTTTACAATTTACCTGGCCTTATAGATTGTAAGCTCCATGAGGCAGGGCCTCTTCTAACACATTGCAGACTAACCCTACCTCTTCTAATACCATTTTAATCTTGTCTGTAAAGGTTACATACGGAAATAACCATATCTCTAACTTTCCATTAAATGTCTGTGAATTGACTGTATAACCTGTGTTCCTTTAATATAACATGTATTGTTATCATAGCTCTGTGCTAAAGGACATACTTGAAAACGAGAAGTAACTCTCAATGTATTACAGCCTGGTAAAGCATTTTATAAATAGATATGTAACACTATAATCAGCACCTGGCAAAGGTTGAAAGACGGCCACTAAACACCACATCTTTGTGTGTAACTGTTACCCATGTACTGTGTAAACATTATACATTACCCTTTATTATTCATGCAATGGCAATACTGAAAAAAAAATTCTGTCATACCAATAAAGTTGATGTGAGAGAGACACAAAGCACAAGCACAAAGTAAGTAAGTATGTACTGAGAGCTATGCGTTACTGAGGCCAGGTGAGATTACATAAAACACAGGTCTTCTGACACAAGGAAAAACAAGGTGAATCGCAGCAAATAAAGCAGATGCAGAGAGAAAGTAATATAACAAAGTGACCTGGTGACTTAAATTAGTACTTCTAATCTTATTAAGGATAAAGACAGTGGGACATATTTACCAAGCCGTGTTCTTCCAAAAGGTAACTTTGGTGCTAGATTACATTCTATTCTATTCAAAGTAAAGTGTATTCCCATTCCAGCAGGAATTCTGGAATTCTGGTATTCCCATTCCAGAAGACTGTTTTTAGATATGCTGTTTTATTACAGAAGAGGGTAGAGTGCTTTGTGCAGGTATGGGCACTCAATGAGAAGTATAGCTTAAAACTGAGTACTGTATGTAGTGATAGTGGTGCTAGCTATTAGCTGGTTTAGGTCACACTACTAGAGCTGTTGTCCTGAATAACAGAGGATGTTTAGATTCTACTTCTTATCCTGTTTGGTCTGACACCATACCCCATTTCTCATAAGGTGCCTTAGACTAAAATAAAGTATTTAAATTCAGTATACTGTATGTCTAACACTCTGGCAGATGGCACAGTGAATATTTTTCTCCCTATTCTGTTATATTCTGCATATCCAACATGTTGCACAAAAATTAGTACATATACCTGTAGTAGCTCCCTCCCCCTGATTTCCTTTAAATGCAGACCACTTCCACTTTCTGGTTGACAGTTTAATGTTCCTTGTGGAGCACACCTGAGATACCTGTGATCTATGCTAATAGCTAGATTAGCTACATGTGTGAGCAGTGAGCTGCTCCAAATTTTCCTTGTGGAGTACACCTGAGATACCTGTGATCTATGCTAATAGCTAGATTAGCTACATGTGTGAGCAGTGAGCTGCTCCAAATTATGATGTGACAGTGATGCTACCCATCAGTGGGTTTTGCTCACACTGCTAGATCTGCTGCCTAGAAAAACAGTGGATGTGGGTTCTAGCAGCAGGGAAGGAAAAACGAAGCACTAGTTCCACTGGGGTAAAAATAAACACAGAGGTACATTCCCACAATAAAAGTTTTAATGGATTAAAAGCACAAAAACAGACCACCTACGCATTTCGGGCTTGTGGCCCTTTATCAAGGTGAATAGAAATACCTAAACAAGTGCATTTAAATACCTGATTTCGGCGCTGGCGTGACCAATCCGCCGCCACTTCCTGGTTCCAATGGGAGAGTGACGCAGGACATGACGCGGGACGTGTGACGTCAGCGCGCTCGGGTTATATCAATAAAACAAACTTTATTTAAACAGAAAAAAATGAACAAAATAACACTCCTTTGTATGAATGAAGAATGAAGAAACTTTACCTAGACATTAAAACATAATTAAAAACAAATATAAACAATGGAATAAACTAATCTTATGAGCAAGGGTGAACAATTGCTTCATTCATAGATTAAGCAAATTCTATATCTGCTAAAACCCACAGTTCAGAGTTCAATATGAGTGACATATGTCAACCTGGGAGAATCTGTATACGTATATACAAACATAGTGAAGGGCAATAGTGTATTTCATGACATAAAGGGATACGATAAATTGCCACTTAATTAACAATGGATGGTTTCCAGGTTGAATAGACATTGCCATCATTCACCATACAGAATATTCAAACAATTAATTATTAAAAAATTATTGTTATATCTTCATACTGAATGGATATTGGCAAGTATAGGACAATCAGTGTTTAACATATGGTATGAATTCATTACTAAAAATGTACAAGTTAAATTCACAAAATAATTCAATCAAGCATAAATATATTGCTATATCATAAATTGAGCATAAGTTGCAGTGTAGTTAATAAGAATTTACAAGTAAAGTTCACAAGGCAATTCAGTTGAGCATAAATACTTTGCTATAATGTGATTAAACATATATTATAGTTCAATTAAGCATCTATTATAGTTCAATTCAGCATAAGTACATTATTGTTTCATAATAACTATATATATAGAAAAGTTTATCTAAACATATCTAAGAGCTCACATGGTAACAGTATATTGAAAAAGGCAGATACCTCTCTCATGAAATAGGGGAGAGAAGAAAAGGCAAAGATGACAATAATCAATTTAAAATTTAATTGATTAACCATTTCTAGAGCAGGAGCGGTCCAAGATCCCAATCGGAATTGAGACCATTTGGAATGTGTGTATTCAAAGTAAAAATCCAAAATAATTCTCTCCTGTCTAGAATGGAATTTCTATCCCCACCTCTAATGGGTCATGGTATATGCTCTATACCTGTATATGAAAAGTTATTCACATTACCCATACTGCAGTTAGTAAAATGAAGTGAAACAGGGAGACTAACATCTTTTTTTATAATTAGGCGTAGGTGCTCGAGTATACGAACTTTCAAAGCTCTAATCGTTCAGCCTATATATTGTTTGCTGCAACCACATCTGAGTAGGTAAATTACATATGTGATGTTGCAATTTATAAAAGATGTAATGTTATAACTGTTCCCTGTACTGGTGGAGGAAAATTCAGATTTTGATGACATATACTTACAAGATTTACATTTTAAACATTTAAAACATCCCTTTGGCAGATTAGAGACCAATTTCTTTGTGGTGAATAAACTTGGTGACACATAATTAGAAATTGTTTTTGCTCTTCTGTACACAAATTTGGGACCCTCATTGTAGACATGCTGTAAAACAGGATCGGCAGCTAGTACAACCCAATGTTTTTTCACAATGCTTTTAATTTGATTTGCTTGTGTAGTATATTGCATAATAAACATTGGGGATTGTGAAAAAGAGTTGTTTCTTTGTTTATTCTGTATTAATGTGGACCTATCCATTTCATTAACTTCTTTGAACGCATTATTCAAATCTGAGCGATAAGTTCATAAGATCCATCGATTGGTTAAGAAAGTCTTCTGAATTAGTGCAGATTCTTTTTAACCGGATCAGTTGACCTTTGGGTATGCTTTTTAGTAGGGACTTGGGGTGGCAGCTGTCAGCACGTAAAAAGGTGTTCCGTGAGTTACTTTTGCGATAAACATCTGTATTAATATTCATGAACATATCGATGTACAGATGTAAATCCAAATAATTTATATGGTGAAAATCATAGTGATAGGTGAAGTGAAAATTTAGATCATTATTGTTAAGATAATCGGTGAATAAAATAAGAGTGTGTACATCCCCATTCCAAATAAAAATCAGGTCGTCAATGTACCTCTTATAAAAAGTGATAAAGTGTCTAAAAGGGTTGTTATCTCCAAACACGTGGACTGACTCCCACCAACCCAAGAAGAGGTTTGCGTAGGAGGGGGCAAAACTAGTACCCATTGCAGTACCACGTGTCTGTAGATAAAAAGCGTCATCAAACATAAAATAATTGTGGGTTAATAAAAAGTGTATGGCATCCAAAATAAAAGTGCTCTGTGCTGGTGAAAATTTAGAGTGTTGTAAATAAAATCTGACAGCTGCCATCCCTTGTTCGTGCACAATGACTGTGTACAATGACGTAATGTCCATTGTTAGCCAAATAAAATTGTTTTCCCAATCGATGGGACCAAGTTGAGCCATGAGGTCTCCACTATCCTTTATGTGTGAGGGTAGTGATTGTACCATTCCCTGTAGGAAATGGTCCACATATCTCGATACACCATCTCCCAAAGATCCAATGCTGGAGACTATAGGCCTCCCAGGAGGGGAGACCAAAGTCTTATGGATCTTTGGGAGATGGTGAAAAATCAGGATAACCGGATAGGGACAAAATAGGAAATCAAGTTCCTTTGTGTCTAGAACACCCAATGTAGAACCTTCCTCAAGGAGGGTTCTCAACTCTTTTAAGAAGACGGAGGTCGGGTCGCCACGTAATTTGATATAGGATGATTGATCAAGTAATTGGCGTAAGGCCTCGTTCTTATAATCCATTCTGTCAAGTATCACAATGGCTCCTCCTTTGTCCGCTCCTTTCACAATTATAGAGCTATTGGCCTTAAGGGAATTTAGAGCACTTCTTTCCATTTTTGTAAGGTTAGAAAGATTATTATACTTAAGGGGTGTGAGTTGGAATGTATACCCCTTATGCAACAAGGAAAGATCTCGCTCAATAAGTTGTTCAAACGTAGTTAAACAATTCCCTTTTATATGTGTAGGGTAAAAAACTGATTTGCCCCTAAAGCCAGAAGCATGTCTGCCTGAAAAGGTGGAAATATTTGTTAGATCGATATTATCAATCTCTAAGTCAGTGAGATCCTGTATACAACAATGTTCCTTGAATGTAAGAGATCTAATATTAGGTACTTCAGAAGGAGTCGCCCCCTCATCATCATCATCAATAATTACATCAGACTGAATTAAATTGTCTTTTTGACCAAAAAATCTTCTTAGTGTGAGCTTGCGTATGTATTTGTGTAAGTCCACTATGGTGTCAAACAATTTAAAGTTCGAATCGGGTGCGAATTTCAGTCCTTTGTCTAACACTGAAAGTTCAGCCTGAGTAAGAGTAATGCTTGACAAATTGATGATACCTGTTTCCTCAATTAGCAGTTCTATTTTCTCTTCTGGGGGTTCCTTGGATTTTCTTTTTTGGCTCCTCCTTGTGCGTCTGAAGTATCTCAGTTTTTTGAAGATCCGAAAAATGTTCTGGACTCATACTCGCCTTCTCTTTGGCCATTTTGATTGAATGTGGCGCCACCTTGATATGCACCTTGTTGCTGGCTTCGATGGTCATAATTCTGATTGTCTCTGTAATTAGAAGATGCTCCTTGGGAAAAAACATCGTTATCAGACATTTCCGATTCGGCGCTGGCTGAATGAGAGAAAGAGATGTATTTTTTGAGTATGGATTTCTGCTGTTTCTTGGATTTATTAGATTTTTGGGGTGTAGAGGAATTAAATTTCTTTGATGGAAAGGTTCTCTGCCAAACATAAACTGGGTTACGAAGGTAATCTAGTTTGTCCCTTTCAAACTTAGCCTGTTTCTTTGACATTACTTCTTTCTCCATACTTTTAATGTTCTTTGATAATGATAAATCCAATTCATTGAACCCCTCCATCTCTATGTATTGATGTAAGTCTTTCTGTAATATAGAGATTTCTTTATCCAGGGCAATTTTTTCTTTTGTTTTTGATTGGATGATAAGATCCATTAGAGTAAAGGAGCAGGTGTTAAGGGTATCCTTCCATTTAGTTTCGAATTCAGAATGAATTAAGCCAAATGTAGGTGATTTTTTAATTCGTAACCCTCTGGGGATTCTCTGGGTCTTAACATAGTTCTGTAATGAGATAATGTCCCACCAGATTCTTATTTTTGTTGACAGGATTCTTTCCAGTTTAGTAAACTGAATCTTCAAATCAGAAATGTCCTCACAGTTTAACTCAAGGGTATTATCAAATACTTGCTGGGCTCTTTTAAAGCGTTGTGAATTGTCAGAACAATTAAAAGCAAATTGCGTGGGATTGTCCATATCTACTTCACATTCACTCACTGTGGTGAGGGGATCCATTTGTAGTTTGAGATAAACGTTGAATAAACAACTAACTACAAAAAACTAGTGGGATTGAACGCACTTGTGTAAAAGTAAAAAATGAAAAAATAAAGCTGGTAATGTGAGCTACTTCGCAACTAAACAATATATGGAAAGAAAAAGTTGCATGGTGCTCTGAACCAAAATCACAGCAAACAATGATGATTAACTTGAATGTACAACGGATTACCCCTCCAAAAAAGGCAAAAGATAAGGCTAGGATATTGAATTACACCCATATACCTGTTGAATGTGTAACTGGAGAATAAAGTCCCACATGCAATGAGGTAAGGACAGTATACAGTACACCTGCCGGTGTCCAGCATTAATACAACATCATGGTAATAGTATGGGGTAAAAAATAAACCTTGCAGCCACTAATGGAAAGAGGAGAGTGAAAAGGCTCACTTAAGAGTATAACTCACGCATTTGTAGAGCCTGCTGTATCACTTCTCCTGGGGTGTACCGTGCCTCCGTTGTTGTAGATGAACAGCAGCAGGGAAGGAAAAACGAAGCACTGGTTCCACTGGGGTAAAAATAAACACAGAGGTGCGTTCCCACAATAAAAGTTTTAATTGATCAAAAGCACAAAAACAGACCACCTAAGCGTTTCGGGCTTGTGGCCCTTTATCAAGGTGAATAGAAATACCTAAACGAGTGCATTTAAATACCTGATTTCGGCGCTGGCGTGACCAATCCGCCGCCACTTCCTGGTTCCAAGGGGAGAGTGACGCAGGACGTGACGCGGGACGTTTGACAGCGCGCTCGGGTTATATCAAAAACAGTGGATGTGGGTTCTAGTCCTGAGGCGTCTGACACCATTCCAGTCATTAGGTTGGTGCTTTAGGCTTATCAACTCTATATAGTTGGTATGGAAGTTCTTATAAGAAGTGTGGGATGGTACTCATTTAAAAATGCTTTGCATAGTCATTCACATATTTCCCAGCCAGGTACCTCAGGAGAGTTTTTTTTTCAGCACAAGCATTTCTCTCTAATTCATTTGGATCGATGTTTATGAAGATATATATACTGTATAACTGGAGACATATATTGCAGCACAGGGATGTGCTCCAATTTATTTGGAGGGACGTTTGAGGGCATAAATATATATATATACAACTACGAAATTGAAAGTCTCTCTCTTGAATTAATTTTTCGAGACCGATCTCTTATCCAAAGGAACTAGCGGATTCAAATCAGGAAATTATATTGTGACATTCTGTTCATATCCTACTGGCCATATTTGTATTTTTGGCACAAAACAAAATTACACACAAAAAATACATACTACATAATTTCACAATTGCATATATTTAGGTAACTAACTATTACAAAATTGGTGCGCAGTTAGTTTCTTTTTTATTTCACACAAAAAATACACTGTATTTCATTGCCATTTGCTCATTTTTAAAGTGTTATTCCTGACCAACTGCGAACTACACTGAAGAGGGGGCACCTTTCCATTCATTCCGCTCCGGAACCCAGAAAGGATAACATGATCGCTTCAGAGTGGTTCGGTGATCCATCAGTGCCTGAGGGTCCATGGATTTTACATGACTCTCACTAGAGAGGTAAAATTCATATATATCGCAGATATCTCAGGTATTTCTTCATGTATTCTATCCCTGTCTCTCCCTCTTTAAATAAGATATGCTTAATGTGCCATGTAATTACCAGCATGACATTAAATCCATGCTTATAAAATATAAAAGAGTTGTTATTTTTGCTCATAATTAGGTTTAACTGTAGTAAATGTAAGTACTCAGGCAGTCATGTTTTATTTTGGTACTACCATCTATGTACATGGTGCTTTACAGCAGTAATACTTGTAACACAATTGTGTTGTAACACAATAGGAATAAACGTTTCAACATATAAGTAGACATTTAGGAAAAAGAGTCCATGCCCAGAAGAGCTTACAATGTAAGTGGTAAGTAGGGAGAACTTACAGAGACAGGAGGAGGGTGTTCTGGTAAGTGTGTCTGCAAGTTTTCACCAGCAGACCCATCGCAGCTGACAGCATCATTTCAGTGGTTGCATCTAAGCGTGGGCAAGTTACTTTACAGTCTGAAGCTTTTTTTATCTATTACTGATCATTTGGCCAGCAGCCTTGTTCTGAAATTGCGTTGTATGTTTGGTAGCCTTACTGTGTTTAGGTATTCTTGTATGTAGACTTGGGATCATTCCCTCAGTCATTCCCTTGGGATCATTCCCTTTGCTGTCTGCGTTTGTGTTTTTTGGAGGTTAGGGTTAAGGGAGAGGGAAGTACCTGTGGTCTTGCAGATCGTAGGGAACAGGCCAAAAAAAGGGGTTTATCCCCTAAACGTTGCACTACCTACCTTTCATTTTTTTGCACCCTCTAATTTTTATCCCCCATCCCCCCTTCCCCCTATTTTTTGCTTTCCCTCCCCATGTTTTCCCCACTCCTTAGCCTCTGATTTACCTTTCCCCAGTAGGTGTCTTTTCACACCTGGAGTAATGATCATTTCCCCTTCATTATTACTCCTATATCTACCACTGTGTGTATTCTCATGTTAGAGTATACTTGCATATTAAATTTCTCTTTTTTTGCAGATTTTCTGTTTATTCCATTTTTGAGTGCTGGGAACTACCTTGTTGATAGTTAGATTTGGGAGGGTTGAGGGCCCCCCCTGTTCTCGTCGCACCACTTACAGGTGCAGCGGCCATTATTTAAAAAAATCACGTGGTGTATACCTCGGAATACCCATGTCATGGCGCGGGATTTCTTCCAACCATACCGCCTTAAGACGCAAGTGCAGGCGAGTGTAGAAAATGGAATTTTAGTGTTCTGGCTTTTAAACACCTGAAATTGACACAGTAGAACAGTACTGTACACATTACAATTCATTCATTTAATTGCATTTAATTGCACACAATCCATGAAATTCAAACAAAGCAACCGCGATAAACACGTGTGCCTGGGGCGATTGGCTGTGTTCATGCCAGCAGCGCACACGAAAACGACGCTGTGATTTGTTAAAATAATGGCCGCTGCATCTGTATACCCTTTTGAATCCCTTATACTTGCATTGTGTGCTGTCTACTCCTTATATCCCTTTTAAGACTTACTAGATATTTACCCTAGGAACATTAGTATATACAGTATGGTCTGAATGATGAGTTGGAGCAGCAGTAGTTCCTGCAAAGTTGTTCAGTTTGTTGAGAACATTTATTTTTTAAAACAAATTATAAATCTTTATTTAGATTTTTACTTAAAAATATTTGTCTTCAACTTTTATCATAGGATCTGTATCCTTTCTATCATTTATGTTAGATAAGTTGTTGGAATAATACAAATTTGGACTGTATTCATATAATTTAAAAAATATTAATGGTTTTCATTAGGAAGTAATCCTCACTTCCTATTTTTATCATTTATTAGCTTTGTATTATTTTATACCTGCTTCTAATATTGAGTTTTAAAGTAAGAATCTTTTCTCTACTGTATTTCACGTTTTCACTATATCAGTGGAGGATATATCGTTTTGGAAATAGGACCTTTAATGGCTCTTTACATTTTGATAGTAGATATATCCCTTGACAAAGCGTGCCTCTGCTAAACGGCCGTCGGGACGCACGTCTCCTCAAATAGGCGTACACTGCTGCCACAGTACCCGGTGAATATACACTGATCCAAATGATCTACCTTGGCGGTCACGGGGACATACGCCTTCTCACACAGGGGTACACTGCTGACAGAGTACCCGGTGACTATATACTGACCTTATCGCTCCACCTTTGCAGTCACAGTATTTATGCTGAAGGTAGTAACTGCTATTTAAGAGCTACCTTACTAACAGTCTGGCTCCCCTAACCATCTTCCACTTCCACTAATGCGATGTGAATTTGTCGATTTTAGATGCATAATATCTGAGCTTGTAACCCTACATTTTCTAACAGAAATTTCTACACGCAGGCAGCACCTATTGGCTTATTGATCCAGATGCAGCACATATACAAGGAATACCCTGTTCCTGCTGTTGATATATTTTCTCTTTAAGATAGTGCTGCATGAGCTGTGACCCATTGAATTGCATGTATTTTGTTACTGACTGAGCGGAATACTTACCATCTTTGCCTGTTGTTAGAAACATGGTATTGGTTACGTTGTGGCTCCCTGGGTACCGTTCTTACCATGGCTCATCGCTCTGGTTCGTTGTAACCATTACTACCACGGTACAGTACACATGGTGTTGGGTTGTGCTATGGCTCTTTGAAATCCGTTCTTATGACAGCTCATCTCACTCTGGCTCGTTGTAACCGTTCCCACTAGAGTGAAGTAGAGTCTTTACATATTATGCAATTGTAGTGTGGTCATGGAAGGGGGGTCTTTGCTAGAGAATCTCTTCCTTCTAGTAGGCTCAAATTGGTCGGTTTACGGGTTACTTTCCTTCACTCTCTTATCTGAGGATCAATACTAAATTAATGATAGCCAGTTTGGTCGCACTTACCATATATTGAACTACACACCTACAACATTGGCTCCCTGTAACCACGTAATTCCTAATGTCAAGCATCCAACTCGAACACTTGGGACCTCCACTGTATATATATATATATAATCCCCCAGTCTCTGAGGATAATCTGATTGACTGCAGTATGTGTCCCCATTTGGATTACGCCACTATTAGATCTGCATGGGCAGTGCAAATGGGATAACACTATCGCATGTGCTCAAGATGTAAATATATAGCCCAGTGGAGGTCCCAAGTGGTCGAGTTGGATGCTTGACATAAGGAATTACGTGGTTACAGGGAGCCAATGTTGTAGGTGTGTAGTTCAATATATGGTAATTGCGACCAAACTGGCTATCATTAATTTAGTATTGATCCTCAGATAGGAGAGTGAAGGAAAGTAACCCGTAAACTGACCAATTTGAGCCTACTAGAAGGAAGAGATTCTCTTGCAAAGACCCCCCTTCCATGACCACACTACAATTGCATAATATGTAAAGACTCTACTTCACTGTAGTGGGAACGGTTACAACGAGCCAGAGTAAGATGAGCTGTCATAAGAACGGATTTCAAAGAGCCATAGCACAACCCAACACCATGTGTACTGTACCGTGGTAGTAACGGTTACAACGAACTGGAGCGATGAGCTGTGGTAAGAACGGTACCCAGGGAGCCACAACGTAACCAATACCATGTTTCTAAGAACAGGCAAAGATGGTAAGTATTCCGCTCAGTCAGTAACAAAATACATGCAATTCAATGGGTCACAGCTCATGCAGCACTATCTTAAAGAGAAAATATATCAACAGCAGGAACAGGGTATTCCTTGTATATGTGCTGCATCTGGATCAATAAGCCAATAGGTGCTGCCTGCGTGTAGAAATTCTGTTAGAAAATGTAGGGTTACAAGCTCAGATATTATGCATCTAAAATGTGTATATTCACTGGGTACTGTGGCAGCAGTGTACGCCTATTTGAGGAGACGTGCGTCCCGACGGCCGTTTCACAGAGGCACGCATTGTCAAGGGATATATCTACTATCAAAATGTAAAGAGCCATTAAAGGTCTGTAGCCGTGACCCCTGATTCACCCCTAAGACGGGAGGTTGCGCTTACAAAGAATAGTCGCAGAAGCCCGCGAAGAAGGAGAGTACAATTGGCGGGAGAGAGAGTAGTCCCCTGACCCAGCAGCCCTGAAGGGAGGGTCAGGTGAGCGAGTCTAGCCTATGAGTGGAGGAGTTGCCAGAGATATAGGCAGTGGTTGCGCGCACGTGGAGTCAGAGCTGATTGGAGAGGAGACGGAGAGACTGTGAGGGGAAGTTAACCCACCCCGGCGCAGGCCAGGTGCCCCTGGCCCAGCTAGCCCTGAGTCACCTTAGAAACAAGCTGAGCTAGGGATCGCCTTAGTCAGGTTCCTGCCCCCCCTAAGTACTGTTGGTTTTGACCGGGACTATTCTGTCGAGAGGGAGTTCTGTGATCAGACTCCTTTGAAGTTGCCAGAGTCCGGGTGGGATCGCCCCGGACCCTAGAGAGAGAGAGAGAGAGAGATAGAGCGGCGTCGACGCCCAGAGACCCTTTGTGAAGATCGTGGCAGTTCCGAGCCCCGGAGGGCTCGGCAGGTATTTCATCAAGTGCACCAACTATATCTTTCATTCAACCGAGACATAGTGGCTGCGCAGTCACCCATACACACACATAGGGCCTGCTGTGAGCGGGAGGACTAAGCCGTATGGATTGGACACGGGGTGGGATCACCCGGTGGCGGGGGTGGGATTATTGTTGGCGTCCGCCGAGGCGCAAGTTGTGGTGCGTCCGCCGTGGCGCCAGGAGATGGTGACGTCCGCCTTGGCGTGTTGTATACTGTGTACCCGTATACCGGAATGTTATGGCCTGTAATGCACCGTGAGTTTAATCTGTCAGTAAACGAAATTGGTTTAGAACTTGATTGTGTAAGTGTAATTCTTGTATATACGTCCTGCGAAGACTCACTCCCCCTTTGGCGGGGTCTGTCGCAGGTGGAGGCGCTGCACCCATTAGAGATATTGCGTGCACCCCAGGCTCTCCGTGGCAGAGACTTAGGCCCTTGTGAGCCAGCAGGTAACACAGCACACAGTAGCAGCTTGCTAGCGATAGGAAGCAGGGCTACATTTGGAAGCGCTTCTGAGATTTCAGACCTGGGGTGCCCCTTGAACCTAAATTGTGAGCACCATGGCTTTGCCCACCCGTCACGAGATATGAGACTGGGCCCGTCAAGTACGCACGCCTACTGGTCGCGCCGTAGCGCTGGCCCGAGTACCTATGGCCTTACCCTTAGAGACTTTACAGACAGCCTTGCGAGAACTCCCGGGTTTTGCCAGAGCCCGCCTGGTAGATGTAATGGTAGATCACGACTGCAAGTGGAATACTTTACTTGTGGACTGTCGGAGTAACCTGTTAGCGCTCGAACCTGCCGTTTCGCAATCCCTGGTCTTGCCTAATGCACCGCTGGGCGGTAGTCCTTTCATTTACCCCCTTCGAGATCCCCTCGTACGTCCGTTGGATGAGGTCGACCCCACCCTCCCTTTGATTCACTATGCCGAGAGTGAGGGCTGTAGCTGCCGCTCCATGTCCAGTGACCCGGGCTCCAGCGCATCCATGGAGGCTGGAGCGAGTAGTAATATGCTAAAGAGACTAAATGACAAGATAGACAAGTTATCCAGCCCCCCCCAGTTTGCTAGTCGAGGCGCTTACCCTAGCCACCCACGCCAGAACTACCGGAAGCTGAAAGCCTTC
Source organism: Ascaphus truei (assembly GCA_036426205.1). Taxonomy (NCBI): domain Eukaryota; kingdom Metazoa; phylum Chordata; class Amphibia; order Anura; family Ascaphidae; genus Ascaphus; species Ascaphus truei. Next base: position 162,322 of record WSYH01000689.1, read on the forward strand.
TCGGGGACCCTCCCCGTACCTACCGGGGAAGATGGGGTAGAAACGTGGAAAGAGCACACGCGGGGCGTGATGGAAGAGTGGTCGTGCAGCGATGTAGTAAAAAGACAGAGACTCATGGAGTGCCTGTGGACCCCGGCGGCCACTCTGATCGGAATACACCGCGAACAATACCCTGATCTAACCTCTCGCTTGATGATAGAGTTTCTGGCCAAAGCCTATAGCGCGAAAGAGGATGACGGGGCCTCGTGGGCCAAGTACTATGCCGTAAACCAGAAGGAGGAGAAGAGCTATCCGCCTATATACACCGTGTGCAAATATCTCTCGGACCGCTGCTGCATTATAAATACGTGCTACCCTCCCAGATGTATGAGTATCTCCGGAAGCAGTACCTCCGTGGATCCAGTCCTTCTCACCCAATAGCCAGTATGATTCGTGATCACCTCACCCGGGCCCCCCCCCCCCTTCGTTCATCCAACTACTGCAACAGGTGAAGGAACACGAGACGCATCTCATGCTTCACTCCCCTCAGAAGCCCAAAGTTAGCGGTAGTGCTAAATGCAGAGGAAGTACGGAGAAGAAAGAGGAACCCCAGGACCAGACTGGCTCTGAGAAACTGCCTTTCGCGGGACGATCGTCCCCTCCGCCTGATCGCTGGGCTACTCCCAGAGATATGTCCTGCTAGAAGTGCGGGAAGCGGGGGCATCTATCCTACGATTGCCGCCTGGGCACTTCTCGACCCCGGAGCCCTCACCCCAGAAGTTCCCGTCCCAGGCTATGGTCTGCGGGGTGTATGCGACGGATGCAGACACAGACGAAACCCCGTCCGGAGGGGTCGAACCGGTAGAAGATGGTAGCCGGGTGGGACCGGTAGCATTGATCCGGGTCTTAGTGGATGGAATCTACTCTTCTGCACTACTAGACACCGGATCCCAAATCACCATCATATACAGACTACCCCATCGACGGGTTAGTGACAGTGGATCTGGAAATACAACAGCTCAACACGGGTAAATCTCACCCCATGAAGGTGGATGCCTTGGTGTGTCCGGAACCCCGAGACCCCCCCAAGTACCCTATTATCCTCGGTACCAATGCCGATATTGTACAAGCGGTCATTCGGGCCTATCTACACGAAACCATGTCCAGTCTACAGCTACAATTGGTTTAATCCGACCCAGCCCAGCCTTCCCCTCCTTCAGATGACTACGGACTATTGTTCTGTGGACGGAAGGGGTGGACGAAGCTTTTCCCCAGAGAAACGCAGAGAATTTCCGCTTGGTGTGCTTATGCGGAGCGCCTAACCGAAGATCAGCAATTCTCACTCGAGAGTACCCCCGGAGAGGATGTGAGACGAGGCTATCGACTCGTACCTGAATTCTGCCATTGGCAGGGCGCCACTCCTAGACGGATTGATGTGATGGTGCAGAATCTATCACCCTTCTCCCTGGTCATCGATGTGGGGCAGCAGATAGGGAGAATCTATCCTGTCAGTTCAGTGGAAGAAGCCGTGCAAGTAAATACGACCCGAGTGGAAGAAACAGGGACGGCCCTGGACTTCGATTTTGGCTCGTCCGAATTGCCTGGAGCTTGGAAGGACCGGTTGCTGGTGCAACTAGAAAAGAGATGATCCGTATTCTCTACCGGGGAGATGGATGTGGGGTGTAGCCGCAACGCCCAGCACACCATTCGCATGATGGATGAGAAGCCCTTCAGAGAGTGTTCTCGCCGACTCGCTCCCAGGGATGTGGAGGATGTGAGGGCCGCTATCCATGACATGGAAACCGCAGGGACTGTCACTGAATCCCGAAGCCCTACGCCTCCCCTATAGTGGTGGTGAGAAAGAAAAATGGAACTGTGAGGCTGTGTGTAGATTATCGGACGCTGAACAATCGGACGGTGCCGGATCAGTATACCCTCCCTCGTATAGAAGAGATCCTCGATACCCTACACGGGAGCCAGTGGTTCAGCGTGCTGGATCTACGGTCTGGGTACTATCAAATCCCTATGAGCCCAGAAGATCAAGAAAAGACAGCTTTCGTCTGCCCCCTGGGGTTTTATCAGTTCACCCGCATGCCCCAAGGCATATGCGGAGCACCCGCCACCTTCCAGTGATTAATGGAGAAGACGTTGGGTGACCTCAACCCCCGAGAATGCCTGGTGTACCTAGATAACATCATAGTCTTCGGGAAAACCCTGGAAGAACATGAGAATCGTCTCTTGAAGGTAATGGATAGGCTGTCCAAAGAAGGCCTCAAACTCTCCCTGGACAAATGTCGGTTCTGCCGGACCTCAGTAACGTATGTAGGGCACATAGTGTCCGGCGCCGGAATCGCCATTGATCCTGCTAAGATAGAAGCTGTCATTAACTGGCCTCGCCCAGAGAATGTGGGGGAGCTGCGCTCATTCCTGGGTTTCTGCGGCTACTATCGGCGATTTGTGGAACGGTATTCATGTAGGGCCAAAGCCCTCAACAGCCTGCTCCGCATATACCCGTCTGAAACGGGCCAAAAGAACCACTCTGCCAAGCAGCCCTTCGGGGATAAATGGACCCCCGAGTGTGACCAAGCCTTCCACGACCTGAAGCAGAGCCTGATGGCTTCTCCGGTCTTGGCCTACGCCAATCCGACCAACCCTACATCCTACACGTGGACGCCAGCCTGAGCGGCCTAGGAGCCGTGTTGCATCAAAAATATCCCAAGGGGTTGCGACCCGTAGCATATATCAGCTGCAGTCTCACAGTCAGTGAACAGAACTATCCGGTACACAAGCTCGAATTCTTGGCCCTTAAGTGGGCCATAGTGGATAAACTTCGGGACTATCTGTACGGGGTGTCGTTCGAAGTACGCACCGATAATAATCCTCTCACCTACATCATGACCTCCGCCAAACTTGATGCGACTGGACATCGCTGGTTGGCCGCGCTCTTCAATTACAACTTCACCTTGAAATACAAACCTGGGCCATTGAACATTGGAGCTGACGCCCTGTCGAGGCGACCGGGGTTGATCCCTACCACCGACGAAGATCAGTGGGAAGAGATCCCCGGGCCCGGAATAAGAGCCCTCTGTGGCACGGCAGCCATCAAAGATGAGCAAGTAGCCTTTTCGGAATTACGGGTGGCTGACTCCCTAGGGTGCACCTCTACCGCTATACTTGAAGCCTATCGTGACCCAAGTGGGATGCATGTTACCCCCGATCAGATCATTGCTTGGAAGGACATGGTACGTTACCAAGAACAAGACCCCGTTGCAGGGACTATCCGTGATGCCATTCGACAAAAGCGACGGGGCCTGCTTCGCAGTCTCCGGGGGATGTCGGAGGTATACTAATGCGGGAGGAGGACAAATTTGAAATCCAAGATCGCCTGTTGTACCGAGTGGTGAAGTATCATGACCATCCGGGTCGCCGCCAACTAGTGTTACCAAAACGACTACAATACATAGTGTTGAAAGCTCTCCATGATGAACACGGACATCTGGGGGTAGACAAGACTTTCGGACTAGTGAGAGATAGATTTTTTTGGCCACAAATGAGAGAATCCGTGGAGCATCACTGTCAAAGGTGTGTGCGGTGTATCCAACACAAGACTCTACCCACCAGAGCTGCCCCCATGGGCCATCTAAAGTGTACGGGACCTATGGATTTAGTCTGCATGGACTTCTTATGCATTGAACCCGACACCCATGGTATAGGGAATGTGCTGGTCATCACTGATCATTATACCCGCTACGCCCAGGCCTTTCCGACCAAAGATCAAAAAGCTATTACGGTGGCTAAGGTGCTCTGGGAGAAGTATTTCATGCATTATGGGCTACCTCAACGTCTGCACTCCGATCAGGGACGGGACTTTGAAAGTAAACTAATAAAAGAATTGCTGAACCTCTTGCACATTAAAAAGTCCCGTACTGCTCCTTACCACCCAGAAGGGAATGCTTTACCCGAACGTTTCAATTGCACTCTGCTGGACATGCTGGGCACGCTAACAGGTGTCGAGAAGACTAAGTGGAGTCGCCATGTGGAAACTCTAGTCCATGCTTATAATTGCACCCGACACGAATCTACCGGGTTCTCACCCTACTTTCTTATGTTTGGCCGTGAAGCCCGTCTGCCAGTGGATATACAGTTAAGAGTCTCCACCGATGGGTGCACAATTCCACCCATTTTCGCTATGTACAAAGATTGCAAGAGAATCTACAGAAGGCCTGTGGGCAAGCCGAGAGATCCACCGAAACATTGAATGCCGGTAACAAAAGGCGCTATGATCACAAAGTAAAACATAGAGACATTAAAACTGGCGATGCCGTACTGCTCCGCAACCTGGGAGTACCGGGAAAACATAAGTTGGCTGACCGTTGGCAGGAAGGGGTGTACGAAGTAGTTTCTCAAATGCCTGGCCTTCCAGTCTACCGGATAAAAGACTCGGAGGGTCGGATAAAGATGTGGCATCGAAATCATCTGCTCCCCATTCCCCAAATAGAAGAAGGAGATTTAGAGTGGCCTACATCTCCCCTGAGTGGGGAACTGTCTTCAGGACATGAACGTCTGGAAGATTCACAGGATGGAACCTCTCAAAGGGGCCTTCAGGCCGTGGGGGCATCTCCCGGAGAAGCTACGGGCAAAGAGCCCCCTGGCCCCATGACAGAGACACTGACTCCAGTGAGTCCGCCGCTAGATCCCCAGAGCCCGTGCTTTGTGCCACAAAGAGACTTTACAGACCTACCCCGCCCCTCAAGGGCCGAGTTGGAAATACCCGATGAGAATTGCTACTTCCCCAAAGAGGTAGCGGAAGAGCCAATTCGCAGAAGCCAAAGAGCTTGCCAACCTCCCACGAGGTTGGCTTATGATCAGTTCGGGGCACCCCATTATGAGTCTCAGCAGTGGGCTTGCAGCTGGGTTCAATCAGTGATTATCATGTTCAGTGAAATGTACAAGTTGATAGAGAAACCAATGTATTAGTGTTTTTCATTATATAAATAGTTGTGTTGTTATCGTTGTCCAAGCGGGGTAGTTGGAATCCACAGGGGGGAGTATGTAGCCGTGACCCCTGATTCACACCTAAGACGGGAGGTTGCGCTTGCAAAGAATAGTCGCAGAAGCCCGCGAAGAAGGAGAGTACAATTGGCGGGAGAGAGGTAGTCCCCTGACCCAGCAGCCCTGCGGGGAGGGTCAGGTGAGCGAGTCGAGCCTATGAGTGGAGGAGTTGCCAGAGATATAGGCAGTGGTTGCGTGCACGTGGAGTCAGAGCTGATTGGAGAGGAGACGGAGAGACTGTGAGGGGAGGTTAACCCACCCCAGCACAGGCCAGGTGCCCCGGCCCAGCTAGCCCTGAGTCAACTTAGAGACAAGCTGAGCTAGGGATCGCCTTAGTCAGGTTCCTGCCCCCCCTAAGTACTGTTGGTTTTGACCGGGACTATTCTGTCGAGAGAGAGTTCTGTGATCAGACCCCTTTGAAGTTGCCAGAGTCCGGGTGGGATTGCCCCGGACCCTAGAGAGAGAGAGAGAGAGAGATAGAGCGGTGTCGACGCCCAGAGACCCTTTGTGAAGATCGTGGCAGTTCCGAGCCATGGAGGGCTCGGCAGGTATTTCATCAAGTGCACCAACTATATCTTTCATTCAACCGAGACATAGTGGCTGCGCAGTCACCCATACACACACATAGGGCCTGCTGTGAGCGGGAGGACTAAGCCGTACGGATTGGGGTGGGATCACCCGGTGGTGGGGGTGGGATTATTGTTGGCTTCCGCCGAGGTGCAAGTTGTGGTGCGTCCGCCGTGGCGCCAGGAGATGGTGACGTCCACCGTAGCGTGTTGTATACTGTGTACCCGTATACCGGAATGTTATGGCCTGTAATGCACCGTGAGTTTAATCTGTCAGTAAACGATATTGGTTTAGAACTTGATTGTGTAAGTGTAATTCTTGTATATACGTCCTGCGAAGACTCACTCCCCCTTTGGCGGGATCTGTCGCAGGTGGAGGCGCTGCACCCATTAGAGATATTGCGCGCACCCCAGGCGCTCCGTGGCAGAGACTTAGGCCCTTGTGAGCCAGCAGGTAACACAGCACATAGTAGCAGCTTGCAAGTGATAGGAAGCAGGGCTACAGGCCCTATTTCCAAAACGATTGCATTTTATATATATTTATGTAACATTACTATTTACCTCTTAGTGATTTTACGATCACTGGCTTCTGTTGATTCAGCGACTGTCACCATCTATGGGACACTATATACCCATTGTATTTTAAATGTTATTTTTTTAATAAAATATTCTTTTAATTTTTGACATACTCTTGAAATGTATTTCCGTGGGGCACTTTTGTTCTAGCATTTAGAATGAAATAGTTATAATACTTATAAATGACAGTACCACACGTATGGTTGTGAGTGCACGTAACCTGGGCACTAACTGACCCACCATTTCCAGCTGGATTTGGTGTCTTTCAGTCTATCAATTTTGTCTTGTTTCCTTCCCCAGTGCACCACCCTCATCTCTATCCTATTTGGAGTGCTGGTATCTACCTCTTTTTGCTTCTGGATAGTTTTTTTTTAATTAACTTACGTGGCATTATTTTCTATATATTAATATATGTGTCTCTTTTCCCTATATCCATTTTCAAAAATATGTAAGTATAGGGTTCACTATTATTGTGAGATAAACACAAGATGGGCAGTGCCTTTCTTCCGTGATAACCTAATCCTTATTTGCACACAATGTATTATTATTATTATCATTATTAATATTATTATTAGTTATTTACAGAGTGCCAACATATTCCACAACGCGGTACAATGGGGGTACAGAGTGATATAAATGACATAAAAAGAATAATATACCAAATAAAAACAAACAACCATATACAGTTAAAAAAGGTAATGAGGACTCGGTTAATGAAATCTTACAATCTAGAGGGAATAAGGGGAAATGTTGAAATAAAATGTAAAGTGGCTGCTCATTGTGGGATGGAGTATGTGTTTCATGTTTTATCTCTGATTTTAAATATATATTGCCATGCTCAGTAGCACTCCTCTTTGACACTTATACGCATATATATGTTGTGGTTATTTTGGGGGTTCAATATGAGCTTATAGGGTTTCTGTATGTTTTGCAATTCTGTTAAGCTGTTCCCAGCTGATTTGGAGGGTGGCTCCTCCTTCCCAGGTTTGAAGCTCACCCCCTCCCACTTTTAAATGGTTAAAGCTCACTCCATTTCACCTTCCACACTCATGGGAACTTGCATGCAGTTTGATTGCGACAAATCTAATACAGAGGGCTTTTCCTGGTATTGTACAGGTTAATAAGAGCTTCAATCAGACTTAGAACTAGGCAACTAATTTTGACAGATTTATTATAAATCATTCTTCCTGGTATTGTACAGGTTATTAAGAATGTATATTAGTGTTAGGACCTATGATAAACAAAATATATCGTGCGCAACTAATAAACCTCTAATATAATCAGTGATACAATGTGTATTAACATATACCCTTCTAATTTTTACTCAACTGGTAAAACCACAAAAAAATACAGTGTGAAAATTTTTTTTTTTTTTACATAACCGTATAATGCGATGAAGAAAGCGTCTGCTGCTATTAAGCAAGGGGTGGCTCGGCACCCCCCAAACACTGAAGATATGGAGACAAAAAAACAGCGCACAACGCAAATAGTGAAGTATGAAAGTAACAAGTGTATATTAAAAGAGGGGATAAATATTCTGCGTACATCAAGGTATTAGGACATAAACATTGAGTGTGTTAAACACACAAGTTACCACTCGGCGGCCGCTGATACAGGAGTCAGGAGTATGTTCCCTTGGCAGGCATCTGGGACAGCAGCTGCGATGATGCTTTTCCTTCCTAGGAACACATCTGCATTCGGTCACCGTCTCTGTGGGAAACTCCCCTCTGGTCAGCTGGGCTCCAGACAGATCGAGCAATCTGCAGCCTGCAGACGCACTGGGAGGGTCCCCGGATTGATCAGTGAGGACCTGGGTGGTTCGCAGAGCTCTCCGTTTAGTGCAGCCACAAGCAGGGGTGAACTGCAATTGGCATTAGATAGTGAGGCATTTTAAGTGAGGTTTTTAAGTGATAAATACAGTTAGACTACAGTTAATATATATATATATATATATATATATATATATATATATATAATCACTTTCTCATGGCAAGACCAATAACCAATAACCTCAGCTAATATGACATGGATCTAATTGCATTCTCTTCACAGGTATGTTCCTGATGTTGAAACCCTGTGGAAAGACTGAATTGGCCTTGTAGAATTGAATAAGTATGTTCCTGATGTTGAAACCTGTGTAAAAGACTGAATCTGGCCTTGTAGAATGATATAAGTATGTTCCTGATGTGAAACCCTGTGTAAAGAATGAATCTGGCCTTGTAGAATTGATATAAGTATGTTCCTGATGTTGAAACCTGTGTAAAAGACTGAATCTGGCCTTGTAGAATTGATATAAGTATGGACCTGATGTTGAAACCCTGTGTAAAAGACTGAATGGCCTTGTAGAATTGATATAAGTTAGTTCCTGATGGTTGAAACCCTGTGTAAAAGACTGAATCTGGCCTTGTAGAATGATATAAGTATGTTCCTGATGTGTGAAACCCTGTGAAAAATAGCAACTGGCTTGTAGAATTGATATAAGTATGTTCCTGATGTTGAAAACCCTGTGAAAATAGTCAATCTGGCCTTGTAGAATTGAATATAGTAGTTCCTGATGTTGAAACCCTGTGTAAAAGATTGAACTGGCCTTGTAGAATTGATATAAGTATGTTCTGATGTTGAAACCCTGTGTTAAAAGACTGAATCTGGCTTTGTAGAATGATATAAGTTAGTTCCTGATGTTGACCCCCTGTGTAAACGACTGAATCTGGCCTTGTAGAATTGTATAAGTATGTTCCTGATGTTGAAAAACCCTGTGTAAAAGACTGAATCTGGCCTTGTAGAATTGATATAGGTATGTTCCTGATGTTGAAACCCTGTGTAAAAGATTGAATCTGGCCTTGTAGAATTGATATAGGTATGTTCCTGATGTTGAAACCCTGTGTAAAAGACTGAATCTGGCCTTGTAGAATTGATATAAGTATGTTCCTGATGTTGAAACCCTGTGTAAAAGACTGAATCTGGCCTTGTAGAATTGATATAAGTTAGTATGTTTGAATTTAAAAAGTTTTTTTTTTTTCCTCTTAACTCTGTGCTGTTAATTGACCAAATGGAACAAGCTGACTGATTGGGGAGGGGGAGAGTCATGTGACTGTTTTAGCTGTATATAACAAACACCTCTCCTGCAATCTGCAGGAACTGCAATTGGCATTAGATAGTGAGGCATTTAAAGTGAAGTTTTTAAGTGATAAATACAGTTAGACTACAGTTTGACTAGAGGTGACTGGGGACTGCTTCTTTCTGCAAACTCTTTAACTCAAGACAACAAACGGTAAGCTATTCAGATCACACTATGATCCCATGCCTGCTAACCTGCATATTTAACCCCCCACACCTTTACAACTTATTTACTGCAGTCTCTCCCAAAACTGACTGCACAATACACTGAAACCCTGAACTGACTCTAGCATTGCAATACAGCTAAACATTTGACAAGGAACAGGCACACACCTGCTGTTAGTCTGCTCACACTCACTCTGCTCACAACAGCTCCTTGCAGCACTGCCTACCTCTGGCATCATGAACCTGCTATGTATTTTAACTTTTTTCTTTCTCCTGGCCTCATGGAGATGTTACTCCCTCTATCCACTAAAAACTCCTCCATCCTGGCCCACACCCAACATCACCATACACCCTGGACTACTCAAAAGCCTTGCACTATCTACTGAATGTTGGTGGAGAACTCTAAAAACCAGCACACCAACCACTGCTCACTCTAATGGAAAACACCACAAATTTACAACTTGCAAACAACTACCCAAATTTCTACTCATACTATTACTCTCTTTAGCAGGTGATATTGAAACTAACCCAGGTCCTCCCATTTCATCTCTGTCCCATGCCCCTGAGAAGTCCACCTTTAAATTCCAAAAAGGGCTATCTGTCGCCCATATAAACATCCGGAGCCTGCTGCCCAAACTGGATGAACTAAGCGCATGGTGCCTTATGCATAAACCCAAAGCCATTGTTCTTACAGAAACATGGCTATCCCCTAAAACCCCTGATGCAAATATCGCCATTCAGGGATACTCCATTTTTAGGAGAGATAGGTCAAAGAGAGGAGGAGGTGTGTTATTTTATATTGCAGACACCTTACAATTTACACTGTTAAATTGCCCACCAAGTCCACCCTCTTTTGAAACTCTAGTTGGCAAAATCTGCCTCCCCTTTTCTAAACCCATCTTGCTTGCTGGCATCTACCGCCCCTCTATAGCCCCTCTACAATCCTTGACTGATATCACCCAATTTATTGGCTCCATTTCCTCTCTGAATGAGAAGAGTGAGCTGCTAGTTCTTGGGGATTTCAACTTCAATTGGCTTGACCCTAAAAACCACAAAATCCAGATACAACTCAAGTCACTTAACCTATCCCAACTCATTTCCCAACCCACACGGATAAACCTGAAATCGCATAACCATTCCTTGCTAGACTGGATTCTCTCCTCAAACCCCAGCAGAATCCAATCCTCTGGCATCCTTCCTGATATTTTCAGTGACCATGCAATAGTGTACTGTGTAAGGAAAATTAAACCGCCCCATTCAAGCCCTAAAGTTCTCCTCACTAGAACATTTAAAAACTTTAACCCACAACAGTTTCTGGATGACCTTACCAACTGCCCATGGCACAGAATCGATTTTATTCCCGACCCCGATTCTGCGCTCGACTATTTCCAATCCGAGTTCTTAAAACTCTGTGATACCCATGCTCCACTACGCAAAATAAGGGTACGGGGGGCCCACCTTCCATGGGTTACACCTGACATTATAGCACTCTACCAGTTCAGGGATGCCTTGTGGAAAAGCTACAAAGTAACTGGCACTACCAAGGATCTCAATCACTACAGATGCATGCGGAATATGTGCACAAGGCAAACAAGGCATGCAAAAGCACAATATTACTCTGACAATCTCCACCAAAATACATCAAACCCAGCTAACTTCTGGAAGGTTATCAACAATATATTCCAGCCTCCTAACTATCAACAACCAAGTAATATCATTAAGGGGGATATTACTCTGACAAACCCCACTGACATTGCAAATGCATTCAATGATTACTTTGTGGGGTGTGCCACTAACTTATTAGCGAAACGCAGCACAAACCCCCAAACATGAATCTCATCCTGAGAGTATCCCTACAGTCCTACCCCCTCCCAACACTGCCCACAATTTTCAATTTAGCCCAGTATCTGAAGAGGAGATTACACAAGCGCTCCTCAAACTAAAACTAAGCAGCCAATGTGGACCTGACTTACTACAATCTAGCTTTCTACGACTTGGTGCCCCAGCCATTGCCAAACCAATTGCGTCCATAGTCAACTCTATCCTGTCTGCAGGCCATATCCCTAAGACCTGGAAAACTGCCAGAGTTGTCCCAATCTTCAAAAGTGGGGACAAAAACACTGTCTCAAACTACAGGCCAATCTCACTTCTCCCAATTCTATCCAAAGTCATGGAAAAATGTGTCCACTCCCAATTAAGCGATTTCTACACCAAGACAAATTTCCCTAGCCAATTCCAGTCTGGGTTTCGTCCCAAACACTCCACCGTAACTACCCTGCTAAAAGTTTGCAATGAAATCCAGTGTGGAAGGGAACGGGGTCAACTCACTGGTGCAGTATTCCTAGATTTTGCAAAGGCTTTTGACACAGTTGATCATGTTATCCTGCTTAACAAACTCCAGAGCTCTGGAATAGGGAAACATGCTTTAAACTGGTTTCAGTCCTACCTATCAGGAAGATCCCAACATGTGTCCATCTCAGGCTCTAACTCCAACCCCCTGGATATCACCTGTGGTGTCCCGCAAGGCTCTGTTCTGGGGTCCCTACTCTTCTCAGTGTTCATTAATGATCTTCCCACAGCTTGTAAGGAAGCCTCAATACACATGTATGCAGATGACACAATCCTATATGCACACAGCCATAGCCTCTCTGACCTTCAACACATACTTCAGTCTGACTTTTTGAGACTCGAAAACTGGATTTCCCAAAACAAACTGTTTTTAAACACTGACAAGACTGTAACAATGGTATTTGGGACCAAGACTAAATTTGTAAAGCTTCCAGTGACTGAGCTCCTGATTAGAACCAACGCTAACACCACCCTAACACCTGTCACTAGTTTTATATACCAGGGCTTATGGTTTGACTCCCACTTAACATTCGGGATGCACATTGATACCCTGACAACCAAGACCTATGCCAAACTAGGGGTACTTTACAGGAACAAATCCTCCCTAAGTCTCCTGGTCAGAAAGCGTATTGCACAGCAGATGCTAATGCCAATTATTGACTATGGAGACATAGTATATGGCTCGGCTCCTCAAACCCACCTTAGCAAACTTAACACCCTCTACAATTCAATTTGTCGTTTTGTTCTCCAATGCAACTACAACACACATCACTGCGAAATGCTC
>WSYH01006692.1:0-36750 GCA_036426205.1 Ascaphus truei
CTCTCTCCTGGTATTCCCCAAAAAATCTTCATAGAATAGTTGTATGTATAGCTTTATTGATAGTACACCCAGACATACACACACACACACACATACACATATTTGAGCTTTGGCAGCGGCGCGAAAAGATGATTTTCCTCATCTTCGCCGCTGGCTGTCGGCTCCCCTCTCCCTGCCGTGCGCACGCCCTGCCCTTGTATAGAAAGGCTGACTCACGTCAGCCAACTGAAATTCCGCGCACGGCGCTGCTTCGCGCCCGCCACTATAGAACGTGCCTCAGATGTGTACATTTAGAAAGCCGGGTTCTCACAGGTTCTCACAGCTGCAGGGTCCAGTTCTTGTAGTCTTCACCTCCAAGTCTTAGGCCGCGTTTTTATAGCGCCGGCGTCGCGACTGATGACGTCACTGGCGCAAGTTGCAGTTGGGTTTGGAGCGACGTCGCTGGCGACAAGGCCAGCGAGGGGCGGGCAGAGTGCAGTAGGCGCTCTGTGATTGGTGTACAGAAAGTCACATGTGGCGACTGTCGCTGCTACTTCTGGGCGTCGTTACCCGTTATTTACGGGGATATTACGTGGTACTGGTGTGCTGGGATTTTGGTTCTTTTGCCTATCCCTCATCTTTTAGGGACTCTGCTATCAGTGAGTCGCTGGCGCTGTCCCCGTTCACCGCATCGTGTTATTACGAGTGCCGTGTTCGGCGTCCGGTTGCTATACCAACCGGGGGGGGGGGGGGGCGGCAGTTGCGGATCCAACGCGATGCGCAGCCGTCATGACGGGGGTCGCACGCTGGCGCCGGGCTCACGTTGATGCGAGCATTGTGGTGCGCATGCGTGGACCCCCGACGCGGCTGGTTCCGTTTTCGCGCCGTTTGACAGCTGAAGCGACTCGAGGTGGGTGAGCATGGGGGTGTGGATTTGTGTGTTTTTAGCGATGGCGGCGGGTGTGCGTCACCGTGACAGACTGCGTGGCGCTGGAAACGTTGGGTTTTATTGCTGAATAGACTTCTTAAAGAGAAGGCCGTGCCCCCTGGCTTATTCCTCTCTTCATATGAATATTTTGGGGCTCTTCAGGACAAACCCTCCTGTTCGGGAGCACCGGCACTTTTTATTACACAGAGGAGACGTGTGCCAGACAGCCACTCCGTATGACACTTCATATGTTACGCAGCCGTGTGTGTAGCATCTGGATGCAGAGAAGGGTGGGGGGGCCGTGCGGGTCTTTCCATGTAACACAGGAGGGGGAGGGAGTAGGTCTCATACCACCTACTCCAGGGGTGGGCAACTCCAATCCCAAAGGGCCACCAACAGGCCAGGTTTCAGGATGTTGCTGCTTCAGCACAGGTGGCTGTCGACGGCTAAGCCGCCGATTGAGCCACCTGTGCTGAAGCAGGGACTGGTTGGGCCACCTGTGCTGAAGCAGGGATAGCCTGAAAACCTTGCCTGTTGGTGGCACTTTGGGACTCAAGTTGCCCACCCCTGGAGTAGGCGGTATGTGACCTTTTTTATTGGACCAACAAGTAGTTGATATGTTACAAGCTTTCCAACCTCTCGGGGTCCTGCATCGGGTGTGGCTGAAATACAGAAATACACTATAGTAGTGTGTGTGTGTGTGTGTGTGTATGTTGCTGTATCTGGCGGCAGTGTGTGTGTGTGTGTTGCTGTATCTGGCGGCAGTGTGTGTTGCTGTATCTGGCGGCAGTGTGTGATGTGTGTGTGTGTGTGTGTGATGCTGTATCTGGCGGCAGTGTGTGTGTGTGTGTGATGCTGTATCTGGCGGCAGTGTGTGTGTGTGTGATGCGGTATCTGGCGGCAGCGTGTGTGTGTGATGCTGTATCTGGCGGCAGTGTGTGTGTGTGATGCTGTATCTGGCGGCAGTGTGTGTGTGAGATGCTGTATCTGGCGGCAGTGTGTGTGTGTGATGCTGTATCTGGCGGCAGTGTGTGTGTGTGTGAAGCAGTATCTGGCGGCAGCGTGTGTGTGCGATGCTGTATCTGGCGGCAGTGTGTGTGTGTGATGTGTGTCTGGCGGCATTGTGTGTGTGTATGCTGTATCTGGCGGCAGTGGTTGTGTTGTGATCTGTAATTTGCGGCAGCGTGTGGTGTGCGATGCTGTATCTGGCGGCAGTTGTGTGTGTGATGCTGTCATCTGGGCGGCAGTGTGTGTGTGTGTGTGTGTGGATTGGCTGTAACTGGCGGCAGTGTGTGTGTGTGATGCTGTATCTGTGGGCAGTGTGTTGTGTGTGATGCTGTATCGTGGCTGCAGTGTGTGTGTGAGTGCTGTATCTTGCCGGCAGGTGTGTTGTGTGTTGTGTGTGCTTATCTTCCTGGTGTGTGTGTGTGTGTGGGTGTGTTGTGTGTTGGTTTGTGTGATGCGTTAGTACTTGGCTGTGTGTTGTGTTGTTTTTTGTGTTTGTGTGTGTGTAATGCTGTATCTGGCGCTGTGTGTGTGTGTGTGTTTGTTTGTGATCTGGCTTCAGAGTGTGTGTGTGTGTGTGTGTGATATCTGGCGTTCAAGTGCGTGTGCTGTGTGGTTGTGATATCTGGCTTCAGTGTTTTGTGTGTGCGCGCTGTGATATCTGGCTTCAGTGTGTGGTGTGTGTGTGTGTGTTTGTGTGTGTTTGTGTGTGTGATCTGGCTTCAGTGCTGTGTGTGTGATATCTGGCTTCAGTGCGTGTGTGGTGTGATATCTGGCTTCAGTGCGTGTGTGTGTGATATCTGGCTTCATGCGTGTGCGTGTGCGTGGTGCGTGTGCGTGTGTGTGTGGTGTGTGTGTGTGATATCTGGCTTCAGTTCGTGTGGTGAGTGTGTGTGTGTGTGTGTTGTGGATATCTGGCTTCATGTGCGTGTGTGTGTGATATCTGGCTTCAGTGCGTGTGTGTGTGACATCTGGCTTCAGTGCTGTGTGTGTGTGACATCTGGCTTCAGTGCGTGTGTTGTGTGATATCTGGCTTCAGTGGGTGTGTGTGACATCTAGCTTCAGTGCGTGTGTGTGTGACATCTGCTTCAGTGCGGTGTGTGTGTGACATCCTGGCTTCAGCGTGTTGTGTTGACATCTGGCTTCAGTGCGGTGTGTGTGTGCTATCGCTGGCTTCAGTGTGTGTGTGTGATATCTGGCTTCATTGCGTGTGTGTGTGATATCTGGCTTCAGTGCGTGTGTGTGTGATATCTGGCTTCAGTGCGTGTGTGTGTGATATCTGGCTTCAGTTGTGTTTTGGTGATTCCTGGCTTCATTGTTGTGTGTGTGAGTATCTGGCTTCATGTGTGTGTGTGAATCTGGCTTCAGTGGTGTGTGTGTTCGATATCTGGCTTCAGTGCGTGTGTGTGTGATACTGGTTTTAGGTCGTTTGTGGTGCTTCTGTTATGCTGTGTGTGTGATATCTGGCTTCAGTGCGTGTGTGTGATATATCTGGCTTCAGTGCGTGTGTGTGTGATATATCTGGCTTCAGTGCGTTTGTGTGTGATATATCTTGCTTCAGTGCGTGTGTGTGTGATATATCTGGCTTCAGTGCGTGTGTGTGTGATATATCTGGCTTCAGTGCGTGTGTGTGTGCTATCTGGCTTTCAGTGTGTGTGTGTGTGTGTGTGTGATATCTTGCGTGTGTTTTTGTGTGTGTGATATCTGGCGTGTGTGTTGTGTGGTGTGTGTTATCTGGCTTCAGTGTGTGTGTGTGTGTGTGTGTGTGTGTGTGTGGGATATCTGGCGTGTGTGTGTGTGTGTTATCTGGCTTCAGTGTGTGTGTGTGTGTGTGTGTGTGTGTGTGTGTGTGTGTTCGATATCTGGCTTCATCTGCGTTGTTGTGTGGTGTGTGACTGTGTGTGTGGGGTGTGGATATCTTGGCTTCAGTGCGGTGTGTAAGGGGCTCGTCCACGCTGGAGAGCGAGGCGTAGTTTAAGGCGTCCCTGCCTAGATTTCACGCTCTTCTGGCGTGTCCTCATGGTCCTGCGAGACTCTGCGCTATTTAAAACAAGTCAAGCATGTTTAACCCTCTCCCCCTTTCTTCTCTCTCCCCAACCCTCCCCCGCCCCCCCCCCCCGCCTCCCCCCCCGAGGAGGATGCGGAGTCTGCAGTATCAGGACACAGACTCTATGTCCCGGTCAGAGAGGAAACCGGTTCAACAGTAAATTGGAACTCCGGAAGATTGAAGGAGCACCCCCTGCCTCTGCACGCACGGCTCTGCGACACCTGACCCCCCGCCCTGCACGCACGCTCTGCGTACACCTGACCCCCCACCCCGCAACTCCTTGCACGCACCGAGCTCTCTGCACACCACTTAATCCCCCGCCCCCCCTCCTCTTCCCCAGCCTCTGCACTCACGCTCCATGCTCACACCTCCCCCCCCCCAAGCCCCGCCTTTGCCTCCCGCCCCCCGCCACACGCCGGATCTTCACGCACACTTATTGCACCCGGTCGAATCCCCGCATTCTACCCACCACACCGCCCCCTTGCCCACCAGCCCGGCCGGGCCACCATCCCTCACACTCCACCCCCAGTAGCACTCCTCTTAGAGTGTTTAAATGAGTTTTGTTACCAATGGTAAGGGCCGAGCCCCCGACGGCCGGGGCCCCCCGATATATGAAGCTGCGCCCAGAACGCTGCCGGATTCTAATTACCGGCCGTGTCCATTCGTGAATGAGTCTTGCCCGAGGGAGACCGAGCCCTTCCCGCGCGGACGGGAACCCTCCTCTGCACGCAACTTTCCTGCGACACCCTGACCCCCCTCACTGTCCGCTCCTTCTCTCTCTCACTGTATTTTAGCTTCTCCTATCGGCAGATATGGGTTTTACTTGTGGAGGGGGAACGTTCGGATCTCGCGCCCGTCCCTCCCCGGCGCCGCTAACGTCTCCTCGTCTTTCCTTCCTCCGTCTTTCCTCCCCGCAGGACGAGAAGCTGACAGCGCTGGAAGCGTTTGGGGCAGAACGAATTAAACTAAAAAAAAAATCGCAGCATCCTGCCCGTAAGTGGCAAAAATGTCTCAGCCCCTCTGTGCCTTGCCTCACCGACCCCTCCTCTGTGCCTTGCCTCACCGCCCCCCTCCTCATTGCCTTGCCTCACCGCCCCCCTCCTCTGTGCCTTGCCTCGCCGCCCCCCCCTCTGTGCCTTGCCTCGCCGCCGCCCCCCTCCCATGCATTGCCTCACCCTCAATCACACACCATGCCCCCCCATCCTCATTTGCCTTGGCCTTACCGCTCCCCTCCTCTGTCCTCGTCCCGACCTCCTCACATGCTTTGCCGTCCTGCCCCTCCTCTGCTGGTGGCTTGCCTACCCTCCCCGCTCTCTTGCTGCCTCCTCGCCCCCCCCCTCCTCTGTGCCTTGCCTCAACCGTGCCCCCTCCTCTGTGCCTTGCCTCACCGCCCCCCTCCTCTGTGCCTTGCCTCACCGCCCCCCTCCTCTGTGCCTTGCCTCACCGCCCCCATCCCTCTGTTGCCTTGCCCAACCGCCCCCCTCCGTCTGTGCTTTCCTCACCGCCCCCTCCTCTGTGCCTTGCCTACCGCCCACACCTCCTCTGTGCCTTGCTCACCGCCCCCCTCCTCTGTGGCCACTGCTCACCGCCCCCCCTCCTCGTGGCTTGCTCACCCACCGCCCTTCTGCCTGCCCCCTCTTGGTGCCTCTGCCTCACCGCCCCCCCTCCTCTGTGCCTTGCCTCACCGCCCCCCCCTCTGTGCTTTGCCTCATCCCGCCCCCTCCTCTGTGCCTTGCTCACAGCCACCACCCTCCTCTGTCGTTGCCATGCCGCCCCTTGTCTGCCTGCCAGCCCCTCCTCTCTGCGCCTTGCCAATCGCCGCCCCCCTCTCTGCGCCTTCTCGCCGCCCCCCTCATCTCGACCTTGCCACTCGCCGCCCCCCTCCCTCTGCCGCCTTGCCTCGCCGCCCCCCTCCTCTGTGCCTTGCCTCGCCGCCCCCCTCCTCTGCGCCTTGCCTCGCCGCCCCCCTCCTCTGTGCCTTGCCTCGCCGCCCCCCCTCCTGCGTGCATCTTGCCGCCCCCCTCCGTCTGTGCCTCCTGCCTCGCCGCCACCCCCTCGCCTCTCTGTGCCTTGCCTCGCCGCCCCCCCCTCCTCTGTGCCTTGCCTCGCCGCCCCCCCTCCTCTGTGCCTTGCCTCGCCGCCCCCCCTCCTCTGTGCCTTGCTCGCCGCCCCCCCTCCTCTGTGCCTTGCCTCGCCGCCCCGCCGCCCGCCCTCCTCTTGGCACTTGCCTCGCGCCCTCCCCCCCTCCTCTTGTTGCCGCGCTTCGTGCCTTCGCCGCCCCCCATCCTCGGTGCCTGCTCCTCGCCCCACCACCCTCTGGCCTTTTGTCCTCGCCGGCCCCCCCTCCTCTTGTTGCCGCGCGCCCCCGCTCTGCTCTCGCGGCCGCCCCCCTCCTCTTGCCTTGCCTTCGCCGCCCCCCCCTCCGCTGGTGCCTTGCCTCCGCCCCCCCTCCCTCTGATGTCTGCCCTCCTCGCCGTCGCCGCCCCCCCCCCCTCCTTGTGCCTGCCTCGCCGCCCCCCCCCCTCCTTGCTGCCCCTGCTCTTGCTTGCCATCGCCGCCCCCCCTCCTCTGTGCCTTGCCTCGCCGCCCCCCCTCCTCTGTGCCTGCCTCGCCGCCCCCCCTCCTCGTGTGCCTTGCCTCGCCCGCCCCCCCATCCTCTGGGCCTTGCTCGCCGCCAACCCCTCACTCTTGCCTTGCCTCGCCGTCCGCCCCCCCCTCCCTCTGGCCTTGCCTCGCCGCCCCCCCCCCAGCCGCCCCCCCCCTCTGGGTTTTCCCCTTTTATCCCCCGGTCACTAAAACTCCAGAAATTTGTCAAAATGACTGAGTTTAACACACAGTTAGGAGTCTAAATACCAAAAGGCGTGATAACAGCGCTAGCACTTCTACAGGACATTCTCCTCCCCCCCTATTTATTTGAAGAGGTACAGGAAACAAATGGGGAAATGTTAATCTGCCACGCGAGCCAATCAGGAGCTGCGGAAGAAGTATGGCCGGCGTAATAAAGGAAAGAGGTTGCCGGGCTCGGGCGAACGCTGAGTCCTTTCGCACCCGCTGTGGACGTTTCAGGTTTCCTTGATCCCCGTCCCTTTGCGGTATCAGCGCGGGGTAAGATTCCCTCTGTCGTCTGTCCACTCTCTCTAGAACCGGACGGGCAGCATAGCCATCACCGGTGGCACGAGTTATTCTCACCCCGAGTGGTCACGGAGGCCGTGGACAAAGAGGAGGAATGAGAAGGTGTGGCGAGGCCCGCCACGCATCTCCCCCTCGCTCCTCTCCCCTCGCTCTCCCTCGCTCTCCCTCGCTCTCCCTCGCTCTCCCTCGGCTATCCCTCGCTCTCCCTCGCTCCCTGTTCTCCCTCGCCCTACCCGTCTCTCTCCCTCGCTCTCCCTCGCTACCTCGACTTCCTCCTTCCCTCTACGCTCGTTCCCTCTGCTCCCCTCTTCTCCAACGTCTCCTCCCCCCTCCGCTCACCTCTGCCTCCTCCCTCCACTCCCTTCATACCTGAGACATAGCGGTGGTGTACTGGTTTCTTCTCCGCTGCAGTGAGAAGTGATCAACAGGAATTCCTCCCTGCACCCTCACTCTTTCTCTCTCTCCCCCCCCCTTCCTGCGCCTCGCGCCAACGCCCTCCAGAGTTGTACTCTCCCCCCCCCCCCTCTGCGCCCTCGTGCCAACGGCCCTCAGACTGTTGTCTTCTACTCCCCCCCCCCGCCCCCTTTGCAGGTGATCGAGGTGGTGGATGAAGAAGTGGCGGCACGAGAGAACTGGACCCATGATCGCCAAGCAGGCTGAAGCCGGATGGGAATCAGTGGGCCCGAGCGCTGGGCACAACACACTCTCAACCCGGCGGTAAGGAAGTCCCGCTTGGACGGAGGAGGAGGACCGTATCATCTACGAGGCCCACAAGTTCCTGGGCAACCGCTGGGCAGAGAGGAGCCAACTGCTGCCGGGAGGTACGGATGCGGGCGAGTGCCACCATCGCATTTAATGATGGGATACGGGGGTGAGGGGTGAACTAGAGAAGATGGGGTGTGCACTGGAATATTGATTTGGGGGGGCGGTCTAGGAAACACTAAATACATCTCCTTCCCCCATGTACTATCCGTTCCCTTGAGGTCTTTGTGGGGTGGCGGGGGGTGGGGTCTGGGTCTCTGTTATCGCAATATTCACGAGGGCCTTGAAAGCCTCCCCGGGGGGTGACTGGGTTTCAATCCCCTAACGATCTGCGCGCTGATAACTCGCAGGGACGGACAACGCTGTGAAAACCACTGGAAACTCCCACACATCAACGCAAGGTGGAGATGGGAGGCTTCCCGAGGGAGGAGAGAGGCGAACAGGGGGAGCCGGCGAGGGGGACTTGGGAGGCCGAGGCATGACAACGCTCTTTCCGTGGTCGTTTGCTAGAACCCCCCCCGGTGTTGACCTCGGTCATCGTCGCCCGCCTCCCTCCCCATGACCTAACGCGAGCTGTCTGGTAGACAAGTGTGCGCCTGCCTGCCTCGTACCTTCCCCCCCCGACTTTGCGGACTCCTCAGCGGGTCATCGTAACTGCCCTCGACGCCTCCCTCCCCTCCTCCTCCTCCCATCACGGTGACCTACAGAGGCTAATCGAACTGCCCTCACCGCTCCCTCCTCCTCCTCCCTCACGTGTGACTCCTAGCTAGGCTACATCGTAACTTCTCTCCCTCAACGTCCCTCCTCCTCCTCCTCCTCCATCAGTGGACTCCTAGCGAAGGCTCATCAGTACTGCCCCCCTGCCTCCCCTCTCTTCCTCCACCGGTGACCTCCTAGCGGAGGCTCATCGTAACTGCCCTCCCGCCTCCCTCCTCCTCCTCCCATCACATGTGACTCCTAGCGAGGCTCATCGTAACTGCCCTCGACTCCCTCCTCTCCTCCCATCACGGTGACTCCTAGCGAGGCTCATCGTAACTGCCCACTCGCCACCCCGCCTCCCCTCCCCTCCTCCCTCACGGTGACTCCTAGCGAGGCCTCACCGTATCTGCCCTCCGCCTCCCTCCTCCTCCTCCTCACGGTGACTCCTAGCGATGCGCATATCGTATCTGCCCTCACCGCTCCCTCCTCCTCCTCCTCCCTCACGGTGACTTTAGCGAGGCTCATCGTAACTGCCCTCCCGCCTCCCCTCCTCCTCCTCCCATCACGGTGACTCCTAGCGAGGCTCTCTAACTGTCCCTACGCCCTCCCGCTCCCCTCCTCCTCCTCCCATCACGGTGACTCCTAGCAGGCTCATCGTAACTGCCCCTCCCCGCCCTCCTCCCCTTCCTCCTCCTCCCATCACCGGTGACTCCTAGCAGGCTCATCGTTAACTGCCCTCCTCAGCCTCCCCTCCTCCTCCTCCCATCACGGTGACTCCTAGCGAGGCTCATCGTAACTGCCCTCCCGCCTCCCCTCCTCCTCCTCCCATCACGGTGACTCCTAGCGAGGCTCATCGTAACTGCCCTCCCGCCTCCCTCCTCCCATCACACGTGGACTCCTATCAGGCTCTCGTAACTGGCCCTCCCCTCCCTCTCCTCCTCCCATCACGTGCTCCTAGCGAGGCTCATCGTATCTCCCTCCCCCCGCCTCCCCTCCTCCTCCTCCACACGGTGACTCTAGCGAGGCTCATCGTAACTGCTAGCCCTCCGCCGCCTCCCCCTCCTACTCCCATCACGGTGACTCCTTACTGTAACTCCCACTCCCCCTCTCCAGCCCCCACTTTCACGGACCGACTCCAGGTGAGGCTGACCGTAACCTCCCCTCCCGTCACCGGGATCTCCAAGCGAGGCTTGACCATAACTCTTCTCCCCGTTACGGGGTCCTCCTAGCGAGGCTTGCCGTAACCGGCTACCAAATCGGAAGCTGCCACACTGGGCAAAGCTGAAAGACACCACATGAGCGTTTCCCTGAGCACCGGGATTGACACAGAAGCCGTTACGAGCCATTTTTAAACGGATGACACATTTTTTCCTAACGCCGCTCCTGCTTTTTATCAGCCGGAGCCTTTACCCGCGCCGCCCGCGGATCCCCTGGAGGGCCAAAGTATCGAGGCATGCGGCGGATGCGGCCGGCGGGATGGTGGGGGACGGAACTCGGAGCGCAGAGCGTAGACGAGGGGCGCCGAGCCCGGTGCCTCCTAGCCTCTTCCTTCTTCGCCCTCCCGTTGTCGGACTCCGCCCCGGAGAAATGGATGGTGATACATCAACTCCTGGTGCCGGGCCCCAAACCCGCCATCAGCGACGCTGATGGAAATGATGGAGTCGGTAAGGGTGCTTATCCTTCTACCTCCCCCCCCCCCCCCCCCTCCCATAGTCGACTCCAATACATGTCAGCGACGTCGCTAATGGACGTTATTCCTTCAACCCCCCCCCCCCACATCTTCCCAGTAAGCGGACGCGCTGGAAATGATGATGGTCGGTAAGTGGGTGGTGTATCCTTCTACCTTCTCGCCCTGACTACCGCCCCCCCTAATCAGCGAGGCGCTGGGCATGATGGTCGGTAAGCGGGGTAGGGGGCTAACTTTAAACTTTAGGGGTTTTAGCGTTGGGTATGGGGATAGTGATGGTTTAGCGGTGTTGGGGTAGGGGGGATTATGTTTTAGGGTTGGGAGGGGTAGGGGTGAGGGGTGGGAGGGAGGAGGAGCGTGGGGGAGGTATGGATTTTGAGGGTGGTGATGGAGGCTACGGTGGGTAGGGTAGGGGGTTATTTGGGTATTGGGGTCGGTGGTGATTAGTTAGGGTTGGGGAGGGGAGTTATGTTTAGAGGGTTTCGGTTTTGGGTGCGGTGGATTATGTTTAGCGGTTGGGGTAGGGGGATTATGTTTAGGGGGTACGGGGATTTGTTGGGCGTTGCCCTTTAGGGGGATATGTTAGGGGTTGGGAGTGGTAGGGGGATTATGATTTTGTGTGTCGGGGTTTCAGGTGTTGGGGTACGGGTCGTTATGCGTTGGCGGTTTGGGTTAGACGGTTGGGAGCGGGGTTCGAGTCGGGGTTGTGGGTTCGGGGGCACTTTTTCGGGTCTTGTGCGGCTGGGGAGTGCGGAGTCGGTGGGGCCCTCATCTGGGGTTATCTGCGGTTGGAGTGGTGGAGCGTCTGTTTCGGGGTTGGGGGTTTAAGGGGGGGGGCCGGATTATGTTGTTAGGGGTTTTTACGGGTAGTATGGTAAGGGGATTTATGTTTCTGGTGTTAGCAGGTTACGGTAGGGAGTTGTTTAGGTTTCAGGGTTTTAGCGTTAGGGAGGGGAGCTGTTTAGGGTTTAGGCGTGTTGGGGTAGGTGGGATTATGTTTAGGGCGTTTTACGGTTGTGTCGGGCTGATCGGGGATTTTTAGGTTAGTGGTCGGGGGCTCTGTCAGGGTGTTTCAGAGTGGTTGGGCTCTTTCGGGTTTTCGGGTTTTGCAGTTTGTTCTGTTAGGCGTTGGGGTAGGGGGTTATGTTTACGGGTTTGGGTTGTGGTAGGGGGATTCTGTGGTTATGGTTTGGTGGGCTTATGCGGTTGCGGTATGGCGGGATTGTGGTAGCGGTAGTTGTAGGCGGGTAGTTTGGTGTGAGTTGGTGGGATTACGTTTAGGGATTTGCGTGAGTGGTTAGCTAGGGGAGTTTATGGGGAAGTCGGTTCGGTGGCGTGTACTAGGGTCTATGTATGGAGGGTAGGGGTTTCGGGTTGATTCGGTGTCGGGGACTTCGGTCTTAGCGGTGATCCGGGTTAGGCGGGATTATTTGGGTTAGCGACGGGTGGGGGTAAGGCGAGGGATTAGGTTTAGGGGTTTCGCGGTTAGGGTGGGGGGATTCTGTTAGAGGTTTAGCGTTCGGGTAGGGATGGGTGGGGTATGTTTGTGGTTTAGCGGTTGGGGTAGGGGGATTATGTTTAGGGGTTTAGCGTTGGGTAGGGGATTTTTATGTTAGCGGTTTGGTACGGTTTGTTATGGGTTACGGGTTCGGGGGGGGTTATGATTAGTGTTAGTTTTGGGGGTCAGGGATTTGTTTAGGGGTTTAGCGGTGGTACGGGTAGGATTAGTTTAGGGGTTTATATCGCTAAGGGTAGGGGGATTATGTTTAGCGGTTGGGGTAGGGGGATTAATGTTTAGGGGTTTAGCTTTTAGGGTAGTGGGGAGTATTTTTAGGGGTTTAGCGCGGTTAGGGTAGGGGGATTATGTTTAGCGGTTGGGGTAGGGGGATTCGTTTAGTGGGTTTAGCGTTAGGGTAGGGGCGTATTATGTTTTAGGAGTTACGTAGGGTTAGGGGTGGGGATTGGGATTAGTTTAGAGGGGTTTAGCTTTTAGGGTAGGGGATTATGTTTAGGGGTTTAGCGTGTTGAGGGTAGGGGGATTTGTTTAGCGGTTGGGTAGGGGGATTATGTTTAGGGGTTTAGGGTGGTGTGTAGGGGATTAGTTTAGGGGTTTTAGCGGTAGTGTAGGGGAATTATGTTTAGGGGTTTCAGCGGATTGTGGAGGTGAGTAGTTTAGGGTTTAGAGCGGTTGGGGTGGGGGTATTAGGTGTTTACGGTTGGTGGGGGTTCACTCGTTTGGGGTTTAGTTTTTAGTAGTAGGGGATTATGTTTAGGGGTTTAGCGGTTAGGGTAGGGGGATTGTTTAGCGGTTGGGTACTACACACACACAGTACTACACACAGTACTACACACACACACACACAGTACTACACACAGTACTACACACAGTACTACACACACACACAGTACTACACACACACACAGTACTACACACACACAGTACTACACACACACACACACACACCCACCAACAACCCACCTACACACCCCCCCACAACCCCCACACCCCCAGGTACTCCACACACACACGCACACCCCCCCCCCCCCGCCCTTCCTACCCACACCCACCACCCCCCCCGACGACCCCCCCAGTCCTCCCCCCCACCCATCTAACACTCCTTACTACCCCCCCACCAGCCCTTTCCTCCACACACCCACCAGTCCCTGCTACTCACCCCCCCCACCGCCTTCCTACCCCCCCCACCTTCGCTCCCCGCCCACCACATGCTTAAGCTACCACCCCACACATTCCTTCTCCCCCACCCCGCCACCACACACCGTCCCTAAAGAGCGCCGCACCCCTTACTTACCCCCCCTATCCTGCGCCGCAACACACACTTGCCCTGCCGTAGCCCCTGTCCCTAAAACAGCCCCGGCCGCGCTATGCTCTCCCCCAGCCCTTTCCCCCTACACCACCCCTTCTCGCCGCCCTCACGACGCCTATCCGTCCCCACACCCCGTCCTGATACCCGCGCCCCCCTTTCACTGCAGGCCCACCCCCCACATTCCTCCCCCCACACAGAGTCCGTCCCTACCGCACACCTTCCTCCCTAGCCCGCCCTCCTTGCCTGCCCCCTGACACCAGTACTACACAACACAAGACAACACAAGTACTACACACACAGTGTACTAACAACACAGTGTACTACACACACACAGTACTACACACACAGTGTACTCACAACACAGTGTACTACACCACAGCTAAAAGGTACTACACACAACAGTGTACTACACACACCGTTGTACTACACACACACAGTGTACTACACACACACACTAAAACACATACTACACACACACAGTACTACACACACAGTACTACACACAGTACTACCACACACCTACTACACACACACCTACGAACTAACACACACACATAACACCAGTAACCACTACTATACCACACAGCAACACCAATACAACCACGGTACTATTCACACACACCAAACCGCTAACAACAACACCACCCAACCACACCGCCTATAAACACACACACACAACACGACACACACAGATACACACACACACATTACAACCACAGTTACTATAACACACACACCACTGGCTACTATACACAACACACACCCACACAACAACAACACACACACACCATTCTATACACTACTAACCACACACACACACACTGTACTATACACACACACACACACACACCACACCACACACACACAACACTCGACTATAACACACACACACACACTGTACTCAACTATACACCCACCCACACACAAACCACACACACACCACACACACACACTATACTTACACACACACACCACCACACACACACACACACAACACCCAACCACACACACACACACGACCACACTTTACTACCACACACACCCACACACACACACCGTAACTACACACACACACTGTTACAACACACACACACACACAACACACACACACACACACACACACACACACATCCACACTAATACATACACACAACACACACACACACACACACACACACACACACACACTGTTACTATACAACACACACACACACACACACACTACACACCGTACTATACACACACACCACACACACACACACACACACACACCTGTATCTATCACACCACACACACACACACACACACACTGTACTACCACACACCCACCACCACACCACTCTATAAACACCACACCACACACACACAACAACACGTACCTATACACAACACCACCAGTACTACCTACACACACACACACACACACACTGTACTATACACACACACACACACACACACACACACACACACACACACTGTACTATACACACACACACACACACACACACACACACCTTACTATACACACACACACACACACACACACACACCGTACTATACACACACACACCGTACTATACACACACACACACCGTACTATACCCACTAATAGGTAGATACTGTATAAGCATTAACATACGACAAACTTACTTTAATCAGAATTGGGGAAAAGAAGAAATATGTGGAGGAATAAAATGCATCTCACAAGAAGTCCCTTTATTTTGTTTTTTTTTCCCCCCATTGTTTTACTGTGCAAAACAGTTTGTCATTTTCAAATACACAATACATACACACATTCACTACCCCCCAAATACATGCGCGCGCACACACACACTGCCTCCTCCCACCCCCCTCGGCAGCACAGTGAGGAGAACCACATGTAGGTGCTGATAGAGCCGCATGCAGTTCGGGGGCTGCAGGTTGCTGACCTCTGGGTTAAGGTAAGGGAATAACTTTAGGGTTTTAGCGATTTGGGTAGAGGGTTAACTTTAGGGTAAGAGGTAACATTAGCATTGGGGGTTAAGATTAAGAGGTTTTAGGGTAAGGGTTAAGGTTAGTGATTTACCTTCGCGGCTGAGGGTCCCTGCGGTGAGGTCACTTGTGGCGATTTAGCTGTGGCGAAATTGCAGAGACCATATGACCTGGGCTCGCACACGGGTTTCCCAAGCATGGCACGTGTTGGTTTTGTAAGAATGGAACATTCTAGAGAGCACACTGATTGGCTGTCGGGATGTTTCATTGACCCCACAATTCAGGGAGGCAGATCAAATGACAGATTTGCAAAACGCGTTGGTCGCTTATTGAGAAAGCCGTCTTGCGATTGTCGTTTTTGCAAACCCAAATATATACGGGCAAACTCGGGTTCTTGGATAATTAGTATTTTATTGCCTGTACAGCATAGTCTGATCATACACAAAAGTCAATGAGACTCTGCCAGGGGAGGGCACAAGCAGGCTTTATATACACTTAATTTCCTTTGTCTAAAATGGGTTACTAGGCAGAATATAATAGTTACTCCATACTCTAAACCAATCATTTTACAGATCATTAAAAGCTGGTTAAAACTGGATTAACACCGCTCCCTATGGGAACCAGGTACTTCTTGATACCAGAAATGTAGTTGTTGAGCTACAGGCACGGTCATAAATCTACTGTCGAGCGAAACTCATTCGTACCCCGCGCACATTCTTTCACACAAAATGGACACTAAGGCCTCGTCCATGGTTATTGCTTGCTGGCGGAGGCGCTCTTCCGCTCAGCACTGAGCCCCTACAGCCGCAATTAGAGCGGCTTTAGTAGGGGCTCGCCTACGCTTCCGCAAGCGCGTGGAAGCCTAGGTCTTACCAGAATTTTACATTTTCACGCTTGCCGGAGCGCAGGGCCGATCACGTGAGCGGTTCGCCCAATGAGGGCGAACCAGCTCCGTGACGTCACTGGCCCGCCCCCGACACGCCCCCTGACGGCGCGCTGTCTAAGGCTCAGGGAAAGCACCCGCTTTCCCTGAGCCTCGGCACGCCCGCCGGGACCCTGGACGAGGCCTAAGAACATAACAGACAAAATGGAACCAGAATGTCGCCAACAATTCTTCTCCAGAGACCCTCCCCAGCCCATTTCAGCAATATGTCATCCATTTCAACAGTGGTATTTCATCACAATTAGTAGGGTTTCCGGCGCTTTCCTGTCACTCTGGTCTGCTGGTCGTCATTGTGCCTCCGGCTCCTTCTCTTTCCCAGGACCCAGACGGCTGGTGCGACTTGACCAACTTCGACCTGGGCGACGACTCGGCGGTCAGCAACGACGGCAGCCCCCCGCGCGTCGCCGAGTCCAGCAAACCGCACCCGCCCAACGTCACAGAGTACAGGCTGGACGGGCACACCCTGTCCGACCTCCGCAAAGGCAGCAAGGGAGAGCTGATCCCCATCTCCCCGCGGCCGGACGCCGGATTTGGGACGCCGCCCTCCCTGCTGAAGCAGCACAAGAAGAGGCGGATCACGCTGTCGCCCGTCTCCGAGAGCGGCGTCGCCGGCAACCTGTCCCTCACCGAGGCCAACAGCATGACCCCCAAAAGCACGCCCGTCAAATCCCTGCCCTTCTCCCCGTCACAGGTAACCCACCCCCTGGCACCTTCAATATCCGTGTCTATATCTCTCTTACCGGTTTGTATATTATAAGAAACAATGTGGCTTGCATTTCTCCGGGAATGCTGGATTTGCAGTCGCACATGGTTGACCCCTACAGCCAGAGTAATACAGGAACAGAACGTGTGTGTAGCGTGTTCCTACGCGACCCCATGTTAACGTGACGTGTGAGGGGGTCGTACTTAGGGAGGGGGAGCCGCTCTTAATTGTGGTGTCGTTTCCAGTTCTTGAACTTCTGGTCCAAACAAGACGCCCTGGAGCTGGAGAACCCGTCGCTGACGTCCACCCCCGTGTGCAGCCAGAAGGCGGTGGTGACCACCCCCCTGCACCGGGACAAGACCCCACTGCTGCAGAAGAACTCGGCGTAAGTAACCTGCGGACCCTCTCGGGGACGCGGGCGCATTAACCCCTGCAGGGCTGGAGCAGCCAGCGATGCACTGCGGCAGGTGTCGGAGGGGTTAATATCGCACACGTTATTAGCGCGCCCTTCCCACGGCACCAAGTACCTCCCAAAACTGCGGATATGCCCCGAGTCTGAGGACGTGCCCCACATGTGCCCCGAGGCTGAGGATATGCCACCCCCACCCCATGCACCCCTGCTATCATTATCGTTATTTGTATAGCGCCAGCATACACCGCAGCGCGGGGTACAAAGGGGGCGTGATGGATATTACATTAACCATTGCAAGGACAGGAGGTAATGAGGGCCCTGTTCCTGAGAGCTTACAATCTAGAGGGAAATATGGGGCAATGTTGAAACAAAAGGGTAAAGTGGCGCAAAATCAGGATGGAGTATGGTCCGGTCTCACAGCGGGTGTTGGGGGGAGTATGGTCCTGTATCACAGCGGGATGTTTGGGGGGGAGTATGGTCCGGCCTCACAGCGTGTTTGGGGGGAGTATGTCCGTCTCACAGCGCGGTGTTGGGGGGAGTATGGTCCGGTCTCACAGCGGGATGTTTGGGGGGAGTATGGTCCGGCCTCACAGCGGGATGTTTGGGGGGGAGTATGGTCCGGCTCACAGCGGGATGTTTGGGGGGGTGTTGGTCCGGCCTCACAGCGGGATGTTTGGGGGGGAGTATGGTCCGGCCTCCACAGCGGGATGTTTGGGGGTAGAGTATGTCCTGGCCTCACCAACGCGGATGTTTGGGGGGAGTATGGTCCGCCTCACAGCGGGATGTTTGGGGGGAGTTGGTCGGCCTCACAGCGGGATGTTGGGGGGAGTATGGTCCGGCCCTCACCACGCGGATGTTTGGGGGAGTATGGTCCGGCCTCACAGCGGGTGTTTGGGGGAGAGATGGTCCGGCCTCACAGCGGGATTTTGGGGGGAGTATGGTCCGCCCCACCGCAGCGAGGTGTGTTTGGGGGGGAGTATGGTCCGCTCACAGCGGGGTTGGGGGGGAGTTGGTCGCCCGCACAGCGGGATGTTTGGGGGGGTAGTCGCCCGCACAGCGGGGTGTTTGGGGGGAGTATGGTCCCCGCTCACAGCGGGTGTTTGGGGGGGTTAGGGGGAGTAGGTCGTCGGTTTTCGTCTCAGCAGGGGTGTTTGGGGGGAGTATGGTCCGGCCTCACAGCGGGATGTTTGGGGGGAGTATGGTCCGCCCGCACAGCGGGGTGTTTGGGGGGAGTATGGTCCGGCACACGGAGGGATGTTTGGGGGGGTATGGTCCGCCCGCAAGCGTGTGGGGGGAGTATGGTCGGCTCCAGCGGGATGTTTGGTGGGAGTATGGTCCGGCCTCACAGCGGGATGTTTGGGGGGAGTATGGTCCGGCCTCACAGCGGGGTGTTTGGGGGGAGTATGGCTCCGCACAGCGGGGGTGTTGGGGAGTTATGGTCCGGCCTCACAGCGGGATGTTGGGGGGAGTAACTGGTCCGGCCCACAGCGGGTGTTTGGGGGGGAGTATGGTCGGTCCTAACATGCGGGTGTTTGGGAGGAGTTCATGGTCCGCCCCACAGCGGGGGGTTTTGGGGGGAGTATGGGTCCGGCCTCCACAGCGGGATGTTTGGGGGGAGTATGGTCCGGCTCACAGCGGTGATGTTTGGGGGAGTATGGTCCGGCCTCACAGCGGGATGTTTGGGGGATGGGAGTATGGTCCGACCGGCACAGGGGTGTTTGGGGGGGGGAGTATGGTCCGGCCTCACAGCGGGATGTTGGGGGAGTATGGTCCGCCCCTAGTCCAGAGCGGGGGTTTGGGGGGGGAGTATGGGTCCGGCTCACAGCGGGGATGTTTGGGGGAGTATGGTCCGGCCCCCCACAGCGGGGTGTTTGGGGGGGGGTATGGTCCGGCCTCACAGCGGGATGTTTGGGGAGGGTATGGTCCGGCCTCACAGCGGGGTGTTTGGGGGGGAGTATGGTCCGGCCTCACAGCGGGATGTTTGGGGGGGAGTATGGTCCGGCCTACAGCGGGATGTTGGGGGGGTATGTCCGGCCTCACAGAGGCGGTTGTTTGGGGGGGAGTATGGTCCGGCAGAGGGGGGGTGTGTGGGGGGGGGAGTCAGATGGTCCGGCCGCACAGCGGTGGATGTGTAGGGGGAGTTGTGGCCGGCGCTGCCCACAGTTGGGGATGGTCTCTATGGGGGGAGTATGGTACGGCCTCACAGTGGGATGTTGGGTGGGGGTATGGTCCGGTCTCACAGCGGGATGTTTTGGGGAGGGTATGCGTCGGCCTCACAGTGGGTGTTTGGGGGGAGTAATGGTCCGGCATCACAGTGGGGGGGTGTTTGGGAGGATTGGTCCGGCCTCACAGTGGGGTGTTTGGGAGGATATGGTCGGCCTCAATGGGTGGTTTGGGGGTGTTTGGTCCGGCCTCACAGCGGGATGTTTGGGGAGGGTATGGTCCGGCCTCACAGTGGGGTGTTTGGGGGGAGTATGGTCCGGCCTCACAGTGGGGTGTTTGGGGAGGGTATGGTCCGGCCTCACAGTGGGGTGTTTGGGGAGGGTATGGTCCGGCCTCACAGTGGGGTGTTTGGGGGGGGGTTTGGTCCGGCCTCACAGCGGGATGTTTGGGGAGGGTATGGTCCGGCCTCACAGTGGTGGGGTGTTTGGGGGAGTATTGGTCCGCATCACAGTGGGGTGTTTGGGGGGAGTATGGTTTGCCCTCACAGCGGGATGTTTGGGGGAGTTGGTTGCCCCACAGCGGGATGTTTGGGGGGAGTATGGTCCGGCTCACAGCGGGATGTTTGGGGGGGAATATGGTCGGCCTCACAGCGGGATGTTTGGGGGAGTGGGTGGGGAGTATGGTCCGGCTCACAGCGGGATGTTTGGGGGGAGTATGTGCCGATCTCATAGGGGGAGTAGGTCGGTCCTCACAGTGGGGATGTTTGGGAGGGGGAGTATGGTGGCCTCACAAGCGGGATGTTTTGGGGCGTATGGTCCGGCTCCTAACAGCGGGATGTTTGGGGAGAGGGTAGGTCTCGACCTCACAGCGGGGGGTGTTTGGGGGGTGTTGGTCCTCACGCGGGAGTTTGGGGAGGTATGGTCCGGCCTCACGCGGGATGTTTGGGGGGAGTATGGTCCGGCCTCACAGGGGATGTTTGGGGGGAGTTGGTTCCGCTGTCACAGCGGGGATGTTTGGGGGGAGTATGGTCCGGCCTCACAGCGGGGGTGTTGGGTGGGAGTTATGGTCCTGTCACAGCGGGGTGTTTGGGGGAGTATGGTCCGGCCTCATGCGGGGTTTTGGGGGGGGAGTATGGTCCGGCCCTCACCCAGCGGAGGGTGTTGGGGGGTTTTGGTCGGCCTCACAGCGGGATGTTTGGGGGTAGTATGTCCGGCCTCACAGCGGGATGTTTGGGGGGTGTTTGGTCCGGCCTACACAGGGATGTTTGGGGGGTGTGGATGCCCTCACAGCGGGATGTTTGGGGGGTGTTTGGTCCAGCCTCACAGCTGATCCTATAATGTTTGGGGGGGAAGTATGTCCGGCCTCACAGCGGGGATGTTTTGGGGGGGAGTATGAGTCCCGGCCTCACAGCGGGATGTTTGGGGGGAGTATGTCCGGCCACAGCGGGATGTTTGGAGGGTTTGTTTGGTCCACCTCACCAAGCTGATCCTATAATTGTTTGGGGGGGAGTATATAAGAGACTAGGTCGGAAACTCCTTAAACCCGAAATAATAACAGGGGGTGGGAAATCTGTGAAACTTGACCTTATTTAGGCACTTGGTTCCTATGTATGATCTATGTAATGCCAGTCATGTATGCTGCCTGAATACGGAGCTGTAACAACTGATGTCGAAGCATTCACGACTGGAAGGAGTGGCCCAGAGAGCTTGCACTCTAAGCCGTGGAATAGTCGCTCGGACCGCTGTTTGCAGGCCGGTTAATTCACTCGCCGGGAGCTGAAACTCGTCTTGTTATTTCCAGGTTCATCACTCCCAACCGAAAGTTTATGGGAGAGAACGCTCCTCGCACACTCGTTACGTCCGTTTAAAAACCGCGCGGGAAGTTGGAGTGGGTACCTGCAGACCACTGGTTATCCGTGTGGTGTGGGCTGCACTGCCACTGCCACTCTGCTCTGTACCTGTGTTGTGGATAACATGTTCATGGTGTGTGTGGGGAGGCTGGCGGCGGTGTTGTGGTCTGCGCGCGGGGCTTGCACTGGGTTGGTCGGTGTGGAGGCTGCAGGTGTGTGTTGGGCACTGGGAGTACATAGGGAGGCTGGCACTCACACTGCCGCTCCCTCCTGCAGCCTGCGACCCCTCACCTGGAGGAGGACCTGAAGGAGGTTTTGCGCAGTGAGTCCGGTATCGAACTGATAATTCTGGATGAGCCCAGACCTGACCGGCTGAAGCGGAAACCAGGGGTGAGTGCGGGGGTCCCCTAACCATCACCCCTTACTTATAGTCTCCGACGCGCACGAGGCCCTGTTACCCGCATTACTACCAGCACTCGCCGCCCATCCCCCCCCACCGCTGTCAGTTACTGTGGATGCAAAGGTAAACCGCTTCCATCGGCCGCCCTGCTTTGCTGCGTTATCCCCGCGTACCCTGGCGTTATCCCCGCGTAACCTTGCGTTATCCCCGCGTAACCTTGCGTTATCCCCGCGTAACCTTGCGTTATCCCCGCGTAACCTTGCGTTATCCCCGCGTAACCTTGCGTTATCCCCGCGTAACCTTGCGTTATCCCCGCGTAACCTTGCGTTATCCCCGCGGAACCTTGCGTTATCCCCGCGGAACCTTGCGTTATCCCCGCGGAACGTTGCGTTCTCCCCGCGGAACCTTGCGTTCTCCCCGCGGAACCTTGCGTTATCCCCGCGTAACCTTGCGTTATCCCCGCGGAACCTTGCGTTTCTGTGCCTCTCTCGTAGCATCAGCGAAGTCCCATCAAGAAAGTGCGCAAGTCGCTGGCTTTGGATATCGTGGACAAGGGGCCCAAGCCCCCCGTTCTGCCCCCTCCCCCAGCCGGCACCTCCATGCAGACGCAGGTGAGGAACGAGCCGCAGCTTGTCGAGTGCGCTAAGCCCGTCACTACACCCGGGGCGTCGCCCCGCTTGCTCTGCTCAGCGCTGCACTTCCGTTTTGCTGTCTACCTGTTGATATGTTCATCTAGATCGCGCAGGGCTGCTAATCTCCGTGCCTCTGAAGTGGGTGACCCTAGTGTCCTCTGCCGGTGACCCTGGACAGCCCAATGTTGCGTTCCCCATGACCTTGGGCAAACCTAGTGTCTGCTCCCGGCGGTCTTATGTCTCTGTACCACGGCGCCACCATGCGACCGAAGCCTCCTTTGGGGCAGGGACTCGCAGTGCCTCGAAAATTCAATATACCGCCCTCTATAATACATTATTAATTTTTAATTCATATGAATCTGGTGGTTATCAAACACCTTTTTTTAGGCTTTGTGCCGATAGCAGAATAAGAGCCGTACAGTAAGTCCTCGTTTTACGACGCTTCGCTTTACGACGAATGGCGCATCCGACGCTGTCCAATGCATCCCTATGGCCGGTTTTACGACGCCGAAATGGCTTATCCGACGCTCTTACGACGCTTTGCAAAGTTGCAACATTATGTCAATCAGAAAGCTGCAGTCAGGGAAATCGTCCAGATCAGTCTGTGTGAGGGTTTTGTGGGGTATTTATGCCTTTAAACATGTCTAACAGTTTTATTATAGAGTTCTGGATTCAATAAATATAATATTTACAACATAATGTGTGTGTGTGCAGCATAATCTTATTGTTTGAGTAAAATATTTTGTGTATTTTAGCATTAAAAATGCCTTCAGGAACAGAACGTTTGATTTAAACAGTGTTCCTATGGGAAAACGTGTTTCGCTATCCGACGCCATTTTGAGTAACGCATTGCGTCGGATAACCGAGGACTGCCTGTACTACCATTTGTGTAAAAGGTTACCATCCTAACGCTACGCCTGCTTGCATCGCGCCGAAGACCTCTTCCCCCTTCTGTCCGCCCGTAGGTTTCTTGTTCATTATCGCAATGGTATCTTTAAGGGTGCCTTGTGCTTATCTTATAAGAGCAGCTATGTAGCTAGGTGTGAAGCGTTTAAGGGTGCATGTGGCCACACCAAGTGAATCCAGGAAGAACGAACAACCCTGGAGTTGAGAGGGATTTGAAGTAAGAATGTGTGAAGCAATCTGCAGACGGAGAGCCTGAGAAGTGTGCGGAGTCGCTCACAACATGCGGGTTGTTCTTTCTTCCTTGTGTAGATCTTGCTGTGAGACTATATCCTCCCCCAGACCGCGTCCTGAGGCTTGGACGCTGCAGGGTTGTTTGGCACCAGTTGCCCTGTGCTCCACGTACTGGTCCAGTCTTTGCGTTCTAAATCCCTTCATCCTTCTCCCCCCAGCCTCAAAGCGGCGAGAGTTTTTTGTCCAGCTCCCTCAACGAGTCGTCTTGCAGCGGCCGAGAGGAGAACAGCCTTCTGAACCAAGGGTTCGTCCAGGTCCAGACGGGGAAGGAACCGCTCGTAACGCCAGAAGACCTGTCCCAGGCTCCGACGGACATCGGGGCGCTGGTGAGAACGCAGGAGCGTGTCACGCAGCACGCGGGCATTGACACACGCTTGCAAAACAAGGCGGGCGCCCTCGTAAAGACAGACACTTGCCCGTTTGTAACGGTGGACACGGGCGCCCTCCACAAGACCTCGCTTAACGCCGGTATGGGCCCAGCCGTAAAGGCGGATGGGGACGCCGGATGTAAAACGGAGATAGCGGCGCCGGCAGGGGCCACAAAACCGAGGACACCGGCTCTGGTAAGTGTTAATCGCCATGAGGAGCCCTGGAGATGTAGCGCGCACACACAGCACACACACAGCACGCACACACACAGCACACACACAGCACACACACAGCACACACACACACACACCACCCACACACCACCCACACACCACCCACACACACACCCCCACACACACACACCCACACACCCACCCACACACACACCCACCCACACACACCACCCACACACACACACCACCCACACACACACACGTCCCGCCACACGCGCCCCGCCACGCCACCACACACGCCACGCCACACATACCACGCCACACACACACGCCACACACACACCACACACCACGCCACACACACACCACACACCACGCCACACACCACGCCACACACACCACACACGATGAGAACCAGGTTAGGGCTTTGCTACGGACACCACTAGAGTTTACAATATGAAGAAGATGAGTGAACGGCAGAGAGAGCGAGCAGGATTAGCAGGGAAGAGACCTTGGGATTTAGCTTCATGTAGATCATTGGCTACTTTTAGTGAGCACAGTCTGAGCGAGCTGTACAGAAGCCAGATTGTAAGGGGGCCGGGAGGGAATGGGAATTAAGAAAGTTGGTCATATGGGAATATATTCAGATACTCTGCATCATTATACAGCACAGCATGATCATTGGGTGCAAATGCATAGATACGGTTTGTGGCAGTAAAGCTGTGTTCATTATACCCGTCCCACCCTACTAGTGGAGACACCAAAGAGGGCATTTGCCCCTTTTTAAGACACCTGCCAGGCAGCTTCTTTTCTCAATTATTTGTATAGGCATCTTTCTATGGGCTGCCATTTTAAGCTCCCGAACACGCCTGCCCATCCTGTCTAGAGTAACTCGCAGGCTTTAAACCATGTCCACAACCCGAAATAAGTGAGATGGGGCGGGCTTTGTGCAGTAGAGTAACCGATTTGGTTTCCTCCGTCCCCCCCCCCCCCCCTTCCCGCTCGCTCTCTGTGCAGATGACGAGCGCCTGGAAAACCGTCGCCTTCGGAGGCTCGCGGGACCAGCTGCTGATGCAGGAGAAGGCCCGGGCGTTTCTGACCAAGCCCAAACACAGCTCCGCGTCACGGACCCTCATCCTATCCTGATGCGGGGAACCCGAGGGGCGGAGGAGCCCCCTGCACACGTCGCAGATTTAGAATCGGAGGCTGGTCAACGCAGGTCCTCAAGGGCCACCAACAGGCCAAGTGTTCAGCATATCCCTGCTTCAGCATAGGTAGCTCATTCGAAGACTGAGCCACTGGTTGAGGGCTGGAGTTGGCCCTACCTAAACTATACTCCTTACATTTCTTCGGTTGCCGCGGGCCGCGGGCGACTGGGAACATTCGTACACACATTTGTGGGTTTCGGTAGCATGTTGGACGCGTCGGCTGGATGTTAGACGCGCCACGGCGGCCCAACACTGACACAATTCCGACGCGAGAGACTTCCCTCGTTTGGTAACCCTACCTCTGCCACGCATCTCACTGACACGTCTAAACCGGGGGGGGGGGGGGGTGTGAAGCCGACGGATCAGCCTGCCGTGTTCTGTGACTCTGTTAATTTATCTATCACCACACGCGCAGAGAACGCGATGGCGTCTGCCGGAGGGGCCCCGGCTGGTCCCCCCGCGCTTCACCGGGTTCCCGCCACAAATCACCGCTCCTGGTTTTCATTGGAAACTGACTTTAAAAAAAAAAAAAAATGTATTTCCCCTTTGAACAGAGATTTGTATTTTAAGTTTATGGATTCAGTGTTAAAGGGGGGGCAGGGGCGCTGCAGCGGGGAGCTGTACCCCATTAACAGCTTGGCAGCCAGAGGGGGTTACCCAGGGGTGGGCAACTCCAGTCCTCAAGACCAACATCCCCCCTCAACAGTTCAGGTTTTCAGGATATCCCTGCTTCAGCGCAGGGGGCTCCATCATTGGCTGTCGGCCAACTCCAATCTAGATCAGGGATGCGCAAACTGTTCCCCCGTGCGCGCCCCTGCCTGCTCTCCAGGGCCCCGGTGTCAAATGACCCGCGGGGTCACGTGACGCCGGGTTACCACGACGACGCGTCACTGGGAGGGTAGGTAAGTGTGTTTTATAGAGGCATTGCGCAGCCCCCCGGCATTTAATTTAAATGCCTGGGGGAGAGCGCGGGCCCTCTATAACTGCCGCGCACCCCTGCTCTAGGGCTTACCAACAGGCCAGGGGGTATTGGGGATATCCCTGCTTCAGCACAGGGGGCTCAATCGGTGTCTCTGAGCCACCTGTGCTGAAGCTGGGATATCCATAATACCTGACCTGTTGAGGGGGGGGGGCCTTGAGGACGGGCGTTGCCCGCCGCTGGGTTGACATGTTGGACGTGTCCTGGCGCGTCTTTGCCAATTTCCGGTATGTCTTTCCATCATTTTTTATTTTTTTTTCAACAATGACCCAGAGAAATGGTTTAAATACGTTCCCGATGCCTTGTTTGTCCTGTCAGGATACGCCTCCGTAAACGAGGCAAGTATCCCCCCCCCCCCCCATCTGGGGGAAGCAGCGGGTCCCCTGGAACTGGACCATGCTAATTTAGATCGGGGACCCCCTGCTACCTGGGGCACGCCGCATATTAAAGTCCCACGGGCCAGTAGGAGGCGGGTGTGTGACTGTGCGTTGGGCTTTGTGCGCCCACGTGGCACTGGAGGTGGAAACCACCCATTTTTTTTGTTTCCCCTGTGGAGAGGACGGTGCTGGCGCTATCTTGTGCAGTATCTCGGGAAACGGGGTTCCCGCAGCTGGAACGGACGCAGTTTTATCTCCGGGGACCCCACTGTTTCCCCCCCCCCTCCCCATGTAATGGGCAGGTGGAAGGGGAACGAACAAGGGGGGACCCCTCCGTTACGGCCATGTTCACTGCTCAAACAATTGTGTGGGAGGGGCTGGGAACCTTTATTGCTCGGTCTTATACCGATCCGGCTGCGCTAGAAAACCGCACATCAGTCTCTTCCGGTGTCCCCCATTGCGCTCACCTCTCCCCGCGTGCCCCTCCTCCCCCACCCACTTGCCGTTCTCACTCCACACCCCCGCCTCCACCCCTACCGGTGTCTGCGGCTCCTCACCCGCTCCCCTCCGTTGTGTTCCCGCCCGTATCCCCCAACTCCCCCTGCCGGTGTCTGCGGCTCCCCTCCGGTGTCACCCCGCTCCCCTCCCCTCGGTTGACACTTCTTTTTAATAAACACGGTTTCCCCCCCCGAGCCGGGTTCCCGTGACTGCGGTGTGTTCAAACCGTTTCCATCACCCCCCCAGAAGCAGCATATCTATCAGCAACTGAGCACGCGGCTCTGTACAAGGGTGGCGAGTATCTGGGGCAGGTTAAGTGTGCTGGGACGGAGCATTCCTTCTTGGAGTTGAGAAGGGGGTAACCCTTTTCTTTAAATGCTTTTATTGCAGTCGGGGTCTTAATAGGCCCAAAGTTTGCTGGTTCCGGTGACGTTTTAGCGGTCTCATCTGGGGGGTTGACACCCGTTGTACCCAAATCTGACACAAGTGCTTTAAATGTAATTTGGGCATGGGGGGGGGTGGTTACATTTCCTCTGGCTGCCCCTGTGATGTCACTGTGTGATGAGGTCACTGTATGGTCAGCGAGCGTCCCACCTCCCCTCTTTATTGGCTCTCAGGACAGGGTGGGATAAGGGGAGAGAAAACGCTTGGTTGACAATCTCTTCCCCATTGAAAGGCGCGGGAGAAACCCAACTGGCTGACTGGGATTGCAGCTTTATACCAGCAATGCTCCTTCTGCACCACCAGGTGTCAGCCATGCGCCAGCTGAAACCTTAGCGCTGGGTGTGGGAGACGGGTCCTGCTTCTAGCTGCCAGGTCCAGAGACAGTCCTGTAACAGCGGTGTGTAACCACAAAGGGACTTCCCGAAAGATGCCGCCAGCTGCAGGGAGTTCTCTTCTGCTGCTCTGCGCCTGACGTTCTCCAGGAGGACGTCCGAGGGTGCAGAGCAGGGACGGAAATACCGGGTTCCTGGGCCGGTTCCGGGTCATTTCTGGGTACCTTTAAATATGTCCGGTTCTGCTGGGTACCGGGTAATTTCCAGGTACCTGGTACATCACTAATGCATTTATTGCGGGTTTATAAGTGTCCTGATTAGCCTCGGGGCTTTCCTCCTGTTATAATAGGCAGTTCTAGTTCTTGCCCGGCAGCCTCCGGAAGAAAGTTGGTGGTGTTGGATGTGCTATGAGTCTACTTTAGAGGGTACCCCCA
Organism: Ascaphus truei; assembly: GCA_036426205.1. Taxonomy (NCBI): domain Eukaryota; kingdom Metazoa; phylum Chordata; class Amphibia; order Anura; family Ascaphidae; genus Ascaphus; species Ascaphus truei. The sequence goes on from WSYH01006692.1 coordinate 28,149, forward strand.
GAGATCCCCCCGGAGGGGCTGCATCTAGGTTATATAGTTCTGCATAGTATTCTCTAAATCACAGGTTCAGTTTTGGGTCGGTTATCAGAGAACCCGTTTTTTTTAAAGCTGCAGTTCAGGCTCCCGTTGTTTTTTTAGTTTTTTTTTAACTTCACTAGTTTCATGTGGGCAATCTCTACTTACCTAAAAAACTGCATAGCTGCCGGTCAATTCGTTCTCCGTCTATTGACCGGCAAACGTTTGGCGACATCTTTAAATATGGGGAATGTAAATCGTTGCTATAGGAACAAGCATGCTTGTTAAAATAGAATACAAGAAAATTGGTCTTTCAAAGTTGTTTTTTTTTTTTTTTTAAACAGAAAATGCTAAAAGTATTTTTTCTTACTACAGAACTGATTTATTAAAAAACCCCACACATGCAGAATATTGCTGGAACTGCAGCTTTAATTGAATTGATATTATATTGTGCGTTTCTTTTATTCAGTTTGGCTGCCAGAAGGGAGTCTCCTTTTATTAGCGCTAGTGTAGTATTTCTGTTTGAGCCCTCTGAGTTCGGTGTGACTTCAGGGTAGGTTTAGTTCCCCCTTTTACATTCACAGGTCTGTTAGTAAGCTTAGGCAGGGGACTTCCTGCGGGCGGCGGCACGACCAAATGCACCGGCCTACCTGCCTCCCCTACCACGCACTGTCACCTATTCCTATCCTCTCCAACACAGCACCTTTGTCAGGCTTATGATCTACCACCTCTCCTAACACAGTCGACAGCACACATTGCAGGCTTATCCTACCTCTCCTACACAACAGCACTTGCAGGCGGTTATCCTACCGGTCTCCTAACAACAGCACACTTGCAAGGCCTTACTATGGACTCTTCTAACCACGCACGGACATTGCAGAGCCTATCCTGCCCCTCTAACACAGCACATTGCAGGTTCTATCCTACCGCTCTCCTAAAACACGCACTACTTGCAGCGTTATCCTAGACCATCTCCTAGACACGCACATTGCAATGCTGTATCCTACTACTCGTCTCACCACAACACTTGCAGCAGCTTATCATAGTCTCTTCTAGGACACAGTACAACCTATTGCAGCCTATCCTGCCGTCTCCTAACACAACAACGCAAGCTTCAGGCGCTTTCATATCTCTTGCTAACAACAGCAACCATTGCAGTGGCCTATCCTGCCTCTCCATAAAAGCCCACATTCCAGCTTATCCGTAACCTCTGCCTAACACAGCACATTGCATGTCTTATCCTATCGTCTTCTAACACAGACACTAACAGCTTGTAAGCCTCTCCACCAGGCCAACCCCTTCTAACAGCACATTGAGGCCTGTCCTAACCTATTCTAACAAGCAATCACATTTGCCCTATCCTACCTATTCTAAACCACACATTGCAAGCCTGTCCTCCTCTTTCCAAGGCGCAATCCCCTGCTGCGCACGGCCACAAAACCCCCGCTTAAACAAAGAAATATTATACTAATTCCCCTACCCCGCCGTCACCTGGACAAATTCGCCTGGTAGCCCTCGCCTTTCCCCCCTCCCCCGTCAACCTACCCACCCCTCGCGCTGTAATGCTTGACCACTACCCACCGTGGCACTTCACCCTTTCCGCAGGGCGACCACCGCTCCCACCCGTGAAGTGCCCACCCCCCCCCTACATGAAGGACCGATGCTCTGCTGACGGCTCCCCGGACACTTCGTCCCTGCAGGCTAACGCTCACTACACGCCCTATCTTGCTCCGTGCGCTCATGGCGAATTGACGTGTCCTGCCCAGGAGTCAAGTCGCTCGCGTCAGCCCGTCATTGTGTGTAGGCGAACCCTAATCCTGATCCTTTCCACGGTTCATTTCCTTGCCCATAATCGATATCATCTGATTATACATTCATTTTTAGAACATTGCATGCAAACAACCTGTTCATTTAATGTCAACCAACTTATTATTATTTATTATATCTCTGGCTCTCCTAGTCTGTCTCCTGAGATACACGATTAATTGGACTTGAATTTGAGTTGACTCAAACTGACTAAAGTATTAACGATTCCCCTGCATGGAGGCTTGTGTTACTTAAAACACACTTTCTTTATAAAGAACAGAGCAATCGACCCTATTACAGGAGTGGCCAACCGCCATCCTCAAAGGGCCACAAACAGGTCAGTTTGTCAGAAAATCCCTGCTTCACACAGTGCCGGTCTTTGACTGGGCCCCACCAGAAAAACCCGACGTTTTGGTGCCCGTAGCGACTAGCGTTGGCCCTAAATGTGTATTTTCAGGGTCATCTGATGCATCAATCGGCACGTGTCGGAATAGCAAAAGCAGGGGGGCTATGAGTATCGCGCTGTTCCCCCCCTGGACCCGCAGCTCCCATCCGGACTACTGGGCGAGGTAATGAGAAAAAAAAAGCCGTCCCAACACTTCTCCGAAGACCCCCAGAATGCAATGCGAGTTTAAACTCCTGGTTAGTAATATTGTCCGTTACCATGTCCATGTTTACCCTGTAGTTAATTAGAGCTCTGAGTACGCACTGGGGCTCTGGGGAGAGCCCATTTTACAACATGCACAAAGACTCTCATATTTTAAAACGACTTTCCTCAATCGTGGAGGGCGTGTCAGTGTGTGGAATAACCTGCGTGAAAAAGGGCGAGACCTTTTAAATTCCTAAAAAGGTGGTTTAAGAAAACGATTTGATGAGTGTTCTGCCATGGTCTTGTCTTACCCGCTGGATCCGATCTCCTGCATTAGGCTGTGGGGGCATCCTATTGATAGAACGTGCGCAACCACTCCACTTAGTTTTTAGAGCAAACAAGTGGGTACAATCCCCTGCAGGCCCTCTGAAAATCCTGGTTACAAACAGCCACAATGACCCTTTCAAAAAAAAAAAATATGTTAAAACAAAATCAGATTTCTTAAATCAAAATGTTATTTCTAAATACCGACCATATCGCCAAATATACACCCCATTCAATCCATCAAACACGCCAATGAACAACATAACCAAGAATGGCCCACCTATTAACCCGAGAGCACGCACGATAATTAGCGCAAAATTTCTTAGTTTGTTAGCCCTGCTGTGTACCACCCAGTTGTAGCCCAACACCTGGAAACCAGGCTCAAACCTAGCCAGCCCTGCAGCAACGAAGAGTCAAAACCGCGCAGCGGCTCTTCTCTCACTCAGCGAGATCTAGATTCTCTCTCTCCTCTCTCCTCCTAGATTCTCGTTTGGGAGTTTCTCCTCCAACATTGAGTTCACGCATCACCACCACTTCAATTAGCCATAATTTGGGCGATGGCCCGCGTATCGGAGTAATAACGCCTGTTGCGTGGTTGACCCCTCCCTGCTTGACGGCTGCCCGATGCACCCACACTGGCCCCCCAACCCAGAGGTTAGGTGTGCTCTTCGGTGCAGCTCCTGTTTTCGGGTCGTGAGTTGCAAGTTTTTTTTTGTGTACCACCACCCCCCTCCCAGCCAACCCCACCCCCCACTCCCGTGTAGCCCAAATCATGTCCGTCGGCCAGATCTGCACGGTGCTGCCCACCGAACCGCGCAAGCAGCTCTCTTCTGCTCCCAGCACAGCCCCGATCCACGCTCCCCATCCCCCTCTCTGGATCAAATCGTCCAATTCTACGCCTTTCTACCCTTCGAGGTCTATAGGAACCTCCAAATTAGCAAGTCACACCATAGCCGAACTCACTTTGGCATCTCCCGTATCCCGTGTGACATACTCACTCTGGTAAAACATACCCATGCCGCGCCACGATCTCCTGAACTTACATTTCACAACTGCTCCGATTAACGGCTTTTCCCACAACGTAAAAAGGGCGTGAATACCAAAAGAGACGGCTTCTGTTTCCTGACGCAAGAATTTTAAAAGCCCCCCAAACAAATTGTCCTTCAAGAGACCACATTATGGCACTCTCCCATCTTCTAAAATGCCCAGCTTGCCCATGGATGCCATGCCCCAGCAAGACACAGACAGCTCCGCCATACTAATTCATCAAAATTCCCCTGTTGCAGATGTGTCTCCATGTTGGTCTAAGAGGAGTATACATACTCATTGTAGACACTATGATCCGTAATTCTGGCAGCGAGTTACTTTGCAAACTAGAGCGGGGAAATCCGCCGGCAGACATATCGGAGGAAGTTTCGTTTAAAAACTTAGCATATATGAGTATCCAAAGACTGATGAAAAGGACATCTTTTTATGGGGTGGGTGGGTGGGAAGAGGGGTGTACCTTAATGCCGTAATGGACAATCTGCTGACGGTCTTCACCTCCCCATAAACCCAGACTCCAAGTAATAGAGTCAAAGTAATCTCCAGAAGCCTACAGAAACACACGAGACACACACACACACACCACACACACACCATACGACACACACACACACACCACCCACACACACACACCCACCATTGTTACTTCAAGTAGAATCATCATCATATCCCTTGATTAACTTCCTCGTCGCAACTCCCACTTCCTGCAAGACTACTCCACCAATACACCCGCTACTGCTCACACAAACCCGGTACTGGTCGGACCAGCACCCTAACCTTAGCCGACTTGGACGGGTGTCCCCACCGCCCCGCACTAAATGGAGACGTAGATTAGAGCTACATGCAACCCCTTCCACAGAGAAAATATATATCTAAAAATAGTATTAAAACTAACGTTTAAATAATAAGAGGCGTATCCCCATTAAACCCTCTGGGAATCAATGGGGCTGTTTATCCGAGATTCTTGCATTAGCAATCTTCACATACAGCAACCTCTCCATTACTGGAGAACTAGAACTGATTGAAATCGAACAAGTAGCAGGCTGCTGCCATAGCCGTCCTCTGGACATTGTGAGGCGGGCCAAGCACCTCCGCGACAGGGTTGATGGCGGCCATATAGCGCGCTCGCGACAGGCTGAGGCGGCCATAGCGCCCGCGACAGGCTGAGGCGGCCATACGTCGCGCCCGCGACCTCGCCAGCGTCGACGCGCAAGGCTGACGGCGCGACCTTCGCGACAAGCCTTATTCGGCCGAAGCTGCGCTCTCAGCCAGTCTGCGTCCATAAGCGCAGCAGTCTACAGGTCCAGATCGATAGGCTGAGGCGTGCCATTCGCGGCTCGCTGACAAGGCTGAGGCGGCCATAGCGCGCGTCCCGCGACCGGCTGAGGCGGCCCTTAGCGTGCTCGCGACCAGGCTGGGTGAGCTATAGCCGCTCGCGACAGTTACCAAATGACGCCTGGAAGGTACGGCCATAACACCGCTCGCAAACAGGTAGTCGCGGCCATAAGCGAACCTGTATGCTGCCAGAAACATCGCAACAGTGTGAGGCGGCCATAGCGGCTCGCGACAAGGCTGAGGCAGCCATAGCAACGCACTCTCCGCGAGACAAGCTGATGCGGGCCATGCAACGCTCGCTGGACAGGCTGATGCGGCCATAGGCGCTCGGGCGCTACAGGCTGAAGGCGCATAGACTCTCGCAACGAGGGTGAGGCGGCCATACGCGCGCGCGACAGGCTGAGGCTGCCATCCACGCTCGAACAGGGGTGATGAGGCGGCCATATACTCTCGCCAACAGGGTGAGCGCCATAGTCAGACGTCGGCAAACGGTGAGGCGGCCATAGTACGCTCGCAACAGTTGAGGCGGCCATAGCGCGCTTCGCCACAGGGTGAGCGCGATAGCAAGCACGCTCGCACAGGGTGATGCGCCAAGCCGCTCGCAACAAGGTGTGAGCGCCTAGCACGCTCCGCGGACACGGGTTGAGGGCGCCATAGCACGTCTGCGACAGGGAGGTCGGCCATAGCGCGCTCGCGAATGGGTGTAGGCGGCCATAAGCAGCTGCGTCCGCGACAGGGTGAGGCGCCTAGCTCTGCACATGCAGGCGCCGGCGTAGTCGCCCGCTAACATTCCTGGGATCAGGCGAGTGCCTGGAGGCGGCCCATAAGCGCGCTCGCGACAGGCTACTGCCATAGGCGCCTCCCGACGAGGGTAGGCGCCATAAGCGCGCGTCGCGCACAGGGTGAGGCCGGCCATAGCAACGGCACTCGCGACAGGGTGAGGCGCCATACAAAGCGCTCGCACCAGGGTGAGGGGCGGGCCATAGCACGCTTCGGGCCAGACAGGGGTGAGGCCGCCATGCGCGATCGGCACAGGCTGGCGTGCCACAGCTCGCAGTGAGGCCGGCCCATGACGTCGCATCTCTAAAGGGTTGGCGTCCATGAAGCGCGCCTCGCAAGAGGGCTGAGGGCGGCCCATAGGCGTCTCGAAACTGGCGCCATCCGCTCACGCAGGGTCGGGGCGGCAATAGGCCCAAACTCAGGCGCATCGCGGCAACAGCTGTGAGGCGCTGCCAGTAGTACGGCTCGCAACAGGCTCGAGGCGGCGACGCATAGCGACGCTCTGCACAGGCGCGAACATGCCATAGCGGCTCACGACAGGTAGGCGGCAGTAAGCGGCCATCAGGTGGGCGCCATAAGCGCGCTCCATCACCTATCTCGGCCTATACGCTCCAACGGCCAGGCCGACCATAGGTCCATCGCTCGCGCACAGGTGTAGGCGTCAAATGCCACCTCTCGCAACAGCGTGAGCTGGCCATAGCACCGCTCGCAACAGGGTGAGGCGCCATTATGCACGCGCCTCGAACAGGGGTGAGCGGCGTCCGCGACAGGGTGAGCGCCTCAGCAACAGGCCTGGCGCGATAGCCGCTGCAGGGATCGGCCATAGCAACGCTCACGCCAACAGGTGTAGGCAGGCATAGTCGACGCCTCGCCACAGGCTGAGGCGGCCATAGCACGCTCTCCACAGTGTGGTGAGCGCATCGCTCCGACCATGCTCATGCGCGCGACAGCGATCGGCATGCTCCGCAACAGGTGAGGCGGCCATGTCACGCATCCGCAACAGTGTGAAGGCGGGCCATGCTAAACGCTCGCAAACGGGGAGGCTGCATCCAGCCCACTATGACGTCCATGCAGCCGAACAGGGAGTGCGCCAAGCGAACGCGCGCGACAGGTGAGGCGGCCATAGCACGCTCGAAACAGTGGTGAGGCGGCCATAGTACGCTCCTCGCAAACCAGGTGAGGCGGCCATAAGCACGCTCGCAACCGGTTGAGGCGGCCATAGCACGCCTCTCAACAGGGTGAGGCGGCCATAGCACGCTCGCCACCAGGGTGAGGCGGCCCTAGCACTCTCGCGACAGCGGTGAGGCGGCCATAGCCCTCGCACATGTGCGGCCCATAGTTACGCTCGCAACAGGGTGAGGTCAGCTGCCATCGCACGCTCGCAACACAGGGTGAGGCGGCCATAGCAATCACGCTCGCTAAGGCGTTGTGCAGCCATAGCACCTCGCAAACAGGGCTGAGGCGGACATAACCTCGCAACAGCGGGCGGCCATAGCCCGCGACAGCCTGAGGCGCCAGACACTCGCAACAGGTGATGCGGCCATACACGCTCGCGACAGGCTGAGGCGGCCATATAGCTCGCTCGCACGACAGGCTGAGCAGCCATATACGACTCGCAACAGAGGTGAGGCTGCTGCCAAGCTACCGCTCTGCACACAGGCTGATGCGGCCATAGTGCGCTCGTCAACAGGTGAGGTCGGCCATAGTCACGACAGCTCCCGCCTTATACCAACAGCTTGTGGGCGCCATACCGCTCGCTAACATGGTGAATGTGCCATCGCACCACTCGCACGCTGTGAGGCGTGCCGCGGACAGAGCGGCGCTAGACAGGCTTGGAGCGGCCATCAGCGCTCGTCCGAACAGGCGTTAAGGCGGCATGCATATCATAGACATCTGCGCCATAGCACGCGAGGTGAGGCGCCAGAGTACGCTCGCAACAGCTGAGGCTGGCATAGCGCGCTCGTACGGCTTATGCGCTCATTTGCCTCAGCGATCGTGGACCTCCCATGCTCGTGCGACGGGACTCGCAGCCGTGACGTCTTCCGGCTTGGTTCGCCCCCGATTGGCTCAAATGCGATGACACGGGGGTGGGTGGGGGTGGGATGAACAAAAAGTTTGTCGGCTCAAAATCCTGCTGCAACCGTCGTGTAAGCGCGCAGCATGGGCCGGACCGAGCGCGCTATGGCCGCCTCAGCCTGTCGCGAGCGCGCTATGGCCGCCTCAGCCTGTCGCGAGCGCGCTATGGCCGCCTCAGCCTGTCGCGAGCGCGCTATGGCCGCCTCACCCTGTCGCGAGCGCGCTATGGCCGCAGCCCTGCTCTTGTTCAGACTTTCCAATAGTTCTAGTTCTTCAGTTAATGGAGAGGTTTGCTGTATGTGAAGATCTGCTAATGCAGACTCCTCGGATAACAGCCTAATTGGCTTCCCAGAGGGTTAATGGGGATACTGCCTCTTATTATTTCAAAGTAGTTTTTAATACTATTTTCTATATATATATTTTCTTGTGGAAGGGGTTGCATAGTATGCTCTCATCTAGTCTCCATTTGGGGTGGGCCGGGTGGGGAACGTCCCAATCGGCTAAGGTTATGGGGGCATGGTCCGACCATGTAATCGGGTGGTATTTTGTGTGGGAGTTGCAGAGTGGGTTGTCGACGAGAAAGTAATCAAGAATTGATTGAGATTTACTTGAGTAAAAGTGTGTGTGTGTGTG
>WSYH01006693.1:0-36741 GCA_036426205.1 Ascaphus truei
TACTCTGCTCCCTTTTTTTTGTGATGTCTCTCCTAGTCACCCAATAAATTCATTTTTTAATACCTGCGTACCATATTTGCCTGCCAAACATCCTGTCTGCTGTGCTCCACCTACTCCTCTCATGAGGCCATTCCTTCCTGTAATCATACAAAACAGTGTCCCTACAGGCCATATGATGATCATGATGACGACGCAAATGTGGCCCCGAGAAGAGATCCGTACCCACAGGTGAAAGCTGCAAAAGTGACCAGTGTCCAGAGCGCAGGACCCCATAACCTTGGAGTCAGTGACCAGGAATTCGGAGCCGTGCCGGCTAGAAGGAAACCAGGTGACTTTCTAAAGGATTCAGTATGCTGGGCCTGTCATGAACCAGGACACGCGGGAGAGGTTTGTCCCCAAATTCTCAAATATAAACAGTGGCAACAGGAGCAACATGATGAATATTGTCTCCCACAGCTGCAAAAGCAAGCAACGCATTGTGAGTACAAGCAAGATCTGGAAGCTGACATCTGTGGGTGTGTGCCCAGTACCACTGATGTCTCTGGAGTTAATAAAGCAAAGAGAAAGAAGAAGAAAAATAAAAATATTTCTCAAATCACAAAGGAAGTGACCGAACCACTTGAGCCTGTGATATCAGGACAACAGGCGTCAGCAAGGCATCGAGATGTGCTGCAGACTGGAGTGATGGACAGAATTGTCACAGGAACGGTGGCAAAGGAAAAGGAGGAGCAAAGGGAAGATGAATCCTTTATCGAGGAAAAAGAGGCCTTAATTTCTGCACTCCAAACTGTTCACCGTGATTATGATGTCTTGCAGGAGCAATTGAATAGGGAGCGAGAAGCGAAGGCCGAGGTACAAAGGTGTATACTCATACCTATACAAGAGTATGGGCTTTAAAGAAAACAGAGCGTCTCTTACGGGGTGAGTTGGAGGAGCTGACGACAAGTCTGGAAAAGGCCAACACCGCAATTGCTACCATGGATGAAAAGCAGAACAAGCCTGATGGACTAATTGCTAATATGAAACAGAAATATGGGAAGGCTCTACAAGATATGCACCATCTCAGCACAGAGGTGGAACACTCACGCCAGGAGAGCCACTGTCTAAATACAGAGCTTGGTACTTTGAAGGAAGCCAATGAAACGGTCCAGAGGGATATAGAGTCAGTGAAAATGGAGAATATAAACCTGAAGGAAGAGGTTTTAAACCTGACTGGTCAGGTCAGTGAAGGGACTGAGAAGCTTCACCAAGCACAGAAAGTGAAGATGCAATTGGTGCAAGAAAAAGTACAAGTACAGGCTGCACTGCAGAATGCAGAGAGAATGCTGGAAAAAAAAATATCTCACCCTGGAGCAGCTGAAGGTCACGTTGAGCGCCACAAGAGCATCGCTGGAGGTGGAGCTTAGAAGCCAGGTGACTCTGTATGAGAAGAAACACGAGAAGTTCCAGAGACTGAAGCAAGAGCTGGAGAAGCAGAGAGGCAGCGCCATCCCAATGAGTCAGTATACCAAGGAGAAAAACGCCTGGAAAAAAGAAGCAGCAGCGATCCTAGCGACAAAACTGCAGAGCTCCAAAAGATGAAGGAGGCGCTGCTGCGAACCCAGAGCAAGCACCGGGAAGAGTTGCAGGTGCAGATGGCTGAGCACGAGATACAGCGCACCAAGAGGGAGGAAGTGTCCGTCAGGTGGCCTGCCTGACATTGCACCATGAGACAGAGATGGCCGATATCCACAAGCAGCTGGTCCAGACAGCCAGCAAGGGGGCCCGGCTAAAGCTGGGGCTAACAAGGTCCAGGAGGAGAACCAGCAGCTACAGGTCCAGAATAAAGAATCAGAGACAGATTTAAGCCTTGCTCTGAGTCTGCTAGAAGATGTAGAATCGCGACTCAACTCTAAAGAAGCTGAACTAGCAGCTGCACTGTGTGAATGAAGAAAGGCAGAAGGACAGCTTCAAGACCTGTGGAAGGACCTGGAGTTTGAGCGTGCTGGCCGCAAGATGGCAGAGAAACAAAAGTGTGACCTAGGCAAGGAGCTTGAGGCTCTGAAGACTGAGCGGGACCCTACATTGGACTCTACTGCTGCCCAGCAGGAGGTTTCTCAGATGAAGCTGGAGGAAACGCTTACAACCCCAAGACAGACGTTTGGGTCACTGAAGCAGTCCATGGAAAAGGTGGCGGTAGAGATAAAACAAGGGAGGCACTCCAGGAAGCATGACCGCGATACCATTGCAGAACTACATTCTACTTTCCACAAGGCACGGAATGCGAAGGCCAAATTGCAATGCACTAGCACAGTAAGAATCCAATCAAACTACAGTGCCCAGGGGACCCAAAGTGGATTCCTTGCCATGAGGGCAGCCACTGTGAAGAGACAGCCGTGAATGAGAGGGAAGTGTGCCCGTGATCGTAAGAGGCGAAAGACCGCACAGATGCTCCAGCAACTCTCCCAACAGAGTAAGTTAAAGAGTCAAGACAGAAAGGCCCAAGCCTATGAGTCTGCTGACGGTAAAAGAGAGGTGCCATGGGGTGCACTTTGGGTTAATAGGAATCCCGACCAAGTTGAAGCACTGAAGATAAATGGCGTGGAACACAACACTGAAGGTATACTGAGGGATAAAGGTCCAAAAGAGAAGGCCAAACAGTCACTGGCGAGTGTATGCAATGAGCTGCCCGAGGTCAATGCTCTTCTACAGGATAGGGGAGACTCTGAGCACAAGAGGACAAGGACAAAGATGCATCTTCAGGATTTTCAGATCAAGGTCACAGCGTGGCATAGAGTCCTGGCAGAAAGAGCTAATAGACAGCAGGATGCTAAGGAACCTTTGCAAGAAGAGACACAACAACAGCGGAGCGTCAACCTTAAACTGAAACTGGCATAAGACAAGGAGATAGTGAGGAACCAGTCATCAGGTCCAGATGGCCTGGAAATTACCCCAAAAAGAAAATGCCTAAATTGGAAGGCAAGAAAAAAAAGGGGGGGGAGGGGGAAGGGCCGACGTTGGACATTTTCGACAAAGATGCTGGTGCATGGGAATGGTGCACGAGCCGCTCACAGGACAATTTTCGCTGGGGGGAGGGATATGTGACAGAGTCACTGACTCAGTAATCTGGAATGGAGGATGTGTGTACTTTCCAGCACTAAACCAGTTAACCTACAGTTGGAGAACTGCATACACCTGCAGCCTAATTAAGCAGGATGCCTGAGAGTCTGCAGGTTTAAAAAAACAGGAAGTGGCTCACACAAGGTGAGCTTGTTTTTCCCCAGGATGGTGGAGAGACTTCTCCCGGCTAGAAAGCCCTAGCTGTTGCTCTGGTCCCCCAGTCCTGCTTGGAGCTTTGCTGCTGGGACCAGCTGGGACCCCAACCCAGGATAAAGATAAAGATTTCTGCGAGCTGGACACAGCCTGCTCCCCGGAACCGGCGTTCCTGTTTGCAATTGGAGCTACAATACAGATAAGACTTTATTGTTATACTTTATTGTTATACTTTCTGGAGCACATGTTTTGGGCATAACAACATTAGCTGGCTGCCCTGTTAGTAAGGGCTCAAGAAGTTGAGTTAGTTTCCCTAACGGGAATAGGTTTTATTTTCTATAATTTGGTTTCTTAAAGGGACAGTGCACCTGTACTTTATTTGGTTTTGGCTAATAAACCACTACAGTTTAAAGTTTCCCATGGTGTCTAGCGTCTTACTGACACCGCCGCAAGGCCGTCCTGCCACAGGTGCTGTCAGAAGTGGGATGCTACACCTCTGGGGGTCAGTAGATGAAGATGCAAAGTTTCTGAATGCCTCTCTGGAATATCATCCTGGATGGCCATCCACCGACTGAAACTTAACATGGCAAAAACAGAGCTCCTTATACTTCCTCCCAAACCTGGCCCTACTACCTCCTTCCATTTCTATTGGAAATACAATCATTCACCCAGTAGCCCAAGCACGCTGCCTATGGGTTACACTTGATTCCTCTCTCTCATTCTCCTCTCATATTCAAAACGTTTCTAAAACTTGTCGCTTTTTCCTCTGCAATATCACAAGGATACGCCCTTTCCTCTGTTACTCGACTGCTAAAACTCTGACTCAGGCCCTCATTCTCTCACGTCTCGATTACTGCAACCTCCTGCTGTCTGGCCTTCCTGCCTCTCACCTGTCTCCCCTACAATCTATCCTAAAAAGCTGCTGCCAGAAACACTCTACTCTTTCCAAAATCTGTCTCCGCATCTCCCCTCCTGAAATCCCTCTCCTGGCTTCTGATCAAATCCCGTATCTCACACTCAATTCTCCTCCTCACTTTTAAAGCTTTACATTCTTCTGCCCCTCCTTATATCTCAGCCCTAATTTCTCACTTTGCACCATCCCGACTCTTACGTTCTTCTCAAGGATGTCTAATTTCTACCCCCTTTGTATCTAAAGCTCTCTCCCACCTTAAACCTTTCTCACTTTCTGCACTGCACCTCTGGAATGCCCTTCCCCTCAATACCCAACTAGCACCCTCTCTATCCACCTTAAGACACATCTGCTTAAAGAAGCATATGAATAGCACTGGATAATCCTGGACACATGATACATAAAGCTTGGCCCCCTGCTGATGAACTTACTAGAATTCCCTCCTGCTGTCTCTGTACGTTCTCCCTACCTACCAATTAGATTGTAAGCTCCTCGGAGCAGGGACTCCTCTTCCTTAATGTTACTTTTATGTCTGAAGCACTTATTCCCATGACCTGTTATTTATATTATTTGTTATTTATATGATATGTATTACTATTGTGAAGCGCTATGTACATTTATGGCGCTATATAAATAAAGACATACAATATAATACAATACTGCATCTACTATACATATTCTTGCCAGCGGTATCAACTGGGTTAAGATGCCACCGGAGTAAGTACGGTAACTGTTTCTCATTGTTTTACACTGTTTATATCTCTTTAACTAATTCACTTTCTTTCCCCCCTCAAATTCCATATCGCCAGATTTGAATCCCATCGAATTGGTATGGCACCAGCTGAAGGATCATATCAGAAAAGTGGTGAAACAGTCAAAAAAGGATGAATTGGCAAAAGGCATGAGTTTATGGAACAACATACTCACCGTAGAGAGATGTAATAAATATATAGATCATATTGCGACCATGTTGCCCATTCTTTTACAGCGTAATGGGCAGTCAACAGGAAGGTAGTAAGGTACTGTAAGTACAGGTACAGCAAGTATGATACAGGTAAGTATGGCACTCAAAATAACCATTTTAACCTTTTTACGTCAGCCCTTTCTCTCCACAGTATTACATCCTGTACAGGATGTGTCAAACCTACAGTAGTAAATGTTTTACTCCCCCCCCCCCCACCCCAAAAAAAAGATTGTTTTTAATTGTTTCAACTTGTTATAGTTATACAGTAGTTATAATGTAGTATAGAGTTACCGTACATACTGTACAGTATACTGTAGTTATACAGTCACCTATTTATTCTTACATCCCAAATGCATAACCTTACATTTATCCGTATTAAACCTCATCTGCCATTTACCTGCCCACGTTTCCAGTCTCTCCAAGTCCTTCTGAAGAGAAATTACATCCTGCTCTGATTCTATTACCTTACACAATTTAGTATCATCAGCAAAGATGGAGACTTTGCTCTCGATCCCAACCTCAAGGTCATTAATAAACAAGTTAAAAAAGACTTTAGCCCACCCTGAAAAAGTTCCATTTATGACAACCCTCTGTTGTCTGTCCTTTAACTAGTTTTCAATCCAGGTGTATATATTATTACTGAGTCCAATTTTCTTTATTTTGTACACCAACCTCTTGTGTGAAACTTGCAAAAGCCTTTGCAAAATCTAAGTAGACCACATCAACTGCATTACCCTGGTCCAAATTCCTACTTACTTCCTCAAAGAAACAAATAAGGTTAGTTTGGCAAGATCTATCCTTCATAAATCCATGCTGACTATTACTAATAATTTTTTTTCCATTAGTATTCCTGAATATTATCCTGTATTAAACGTTCAAGTAGTTTCTCCACTATTGAAGTCAGGCTTACAGGTCTGTAATTTCCCGGCTGTGATCTAGCTCCCTTTTTAAATATAGGCACCACATCTGCTTTACGCCAATCTTGTGGCATGAGCCTGTGGAAATGGAGTCTTTGAATATTAAATTTAATGGTTTGGCTATTACTGAGCTTAACTCCTTGAGAACTCTTGGATGTATGCCATCGGGGCCAGGTGCCTTATTTACTTAAATTTTTTCAAGTCGCATATGAACTTCTTCCTCAGTTAACCAATTGTTCATTAATATGGAGGTTGTGGCTTCCTCCTGGGGCACTACTATTGAACTTGATTCATCCCTGGTAAACACAGAGGCAAAGAATTTGTTTAATACCTCTGCTTTTTCCTTATCTCCAATAATCTGCCTACACATCTCACACTGAAAGGGTCCTATATTTTCTTTTCACATTTTTTTGTTATTAAGGTACTTAAAGAACTTTTTAGGCTTTACCTTACTTTTTATTGCAATCCTTTTTTCATTATCCATTTTTGCTAATTTGATTGCCCTTTTGCAATTTTTGTTACATTCCTTATAATTCTGATACGATGTCTCTGTCCCTTCTGATTTACAGAATCTAAACGCCTTCCTCTTCTTGTCCATTTCCTCCCCTACCTGTTTATTTAGCCACATTGGTTTTGACTTATTTCTTTTATACTTATTACCCAAGGGTATACACTGATAAGTGTGCTTTTCTAACAATGTTTTAAAGACTGCCCATTTATCTTCTACATTTTCCCCTGCAGAAACATCATCCCATTGTATTACTACTAGATTAGAACTCAGTTTATTAAAATCTGCCTTTCTAAAGTTTAAGATCTTTTTTTGAACCCAATAAATCTATTTTTTGATCATTTATTTCAAATGTTATGATCACTGTTACCCAAATGTTCCAGGACTTTAATATTTATTATTACTTATTACATTGTTTGATATGACCAAATCCAGAACTGCCCCTCTCCTGGTTGTTTCCTCAATAATTTGGGTCATATAATTGTCTTTAAGCACCCCCGCAAACCTTTTTCCTTTTGTTGTAATGCTAATCTCATTGCCCCAGTCTATGTCTGGATAATTAAAATCCCCCATTATGCAAACATGACCCAGTTTTGATGCCTTCTCCATTTGCAAAAGTATTTTAGCTTCCTCAATCTCACAGATATTTGGTGGTTTATAGCATATTCCCACAAACATTTTCTTTATACTTTTACCTCCACTGCTAATTTCTATCTACAAAGTCTCTACATTTTCATCATTCACTTCATAAACATCATCCCTTATAATACTGTAGGTTTTAGATCCGGTTTAACATATAAACATACTCCACCTCCCCTTCTATTTGTTCGATCCTTCCGAAAAAGGGAATAACCCTCTAAGTAAACTGTCCAGTCATGAGTTTCATCCCACCATTTTTCAGTAATGCCTAAGATATCATACTGCTCCCTTGCAGCTATTAATTCAAGCTCCCCCATTTTATCTGTCAGGCTTCTTGCATTAGCAAGCATGCATTTAATTTTTTTTTCAGCCTGGACTATTATCTTTTCTGCTCCTTCCTTTCTGCGCCCACTTGGTTTAGTCTTTAGAAGTTTTCTAGTATTATCTGTATTTACTATGGGTGTCTCACTGCTTGTCAAACTCGCACTTGCCCCCATTTTACCTCCATTTTAGACATCAACTTTGAATGTGTGTTGGATTCTCCAAGAAGGGCTTATCACAGATTAATTGCTTTGGGGAACGTGTGTATAAGCATTCCAATTCACGTTGGTTTGTTCGGAAGACTTTGTGTGTGAAGTGGTGGGGGGGGGGGGCGAGGAAGGTGCTACAGTAGCAGTGTGTGCGGGATTAGTGGTTCAGAGTAATCTTTTGACCAGCTGTTAAACTCATCCCATGTCGAGAAAAAAAAAAGAAAAGGAATTTCTGTTATCGCACGTGCGCATGGGGTGTGAGAGAATGGTGGAGGGGGACGGGACACAGCAAGTCTCAACAAAGTCTCAATATATTTTCATGAATGGCTCTGTCTGGGGGGGAGGGTGAATATGCATTTCTATTCACGTTGGTTTGTTTGTAAGGCTTTGTGTGTGAGGTGGGGAGGGGGAAGGTGCTACAGTTACATCCGGCCCTTAAATTAAAACTTACAGAAGAACTACAGTACAGTACAGAATGCAATGCAGCCATTACAAAGAAGATAAATATTGTACATTTGTATTATTCATGATTATTTGTATTTTTCATTCTTCCATGATTATCCAGATAAAATAAAAAATAATCTTCTTTAAATTCACAAGAGATTCATTGAAACACCCCCACCCCAAAAAAAAGAAAGCATGGCAAAAATTGTTAACTTATCAAAAACATATTTCAGATTATGGTTTATTTAAATCAGTCCTTCAAAAATGGATGTCTCGTTTTTTTTTTTAAACTTGAAATTCACTTTGAATGTGTGGGGGATTCTCCAAGAAGGGCTTATCACTTATTAATTGCTTTGCTTTTTTTCAATTTAAATGCACGCATGTGCCTAAATGTGATGACACACATATGCGTTTCAACAAGGTTCCAATGAGACATACACGCATGCGCCTAAATGTTATGCGTTTCAACAAGCTTCCAATGAGATATACACGCATGCGCCTAAATGTGATCACACGCATATGCGTTTCAACAAGATTCCAATTAGACATACTGTACACGCATGAGTGGAAAAAATATTTTACATTTGGAAGAAGACACGACGTTGTATTTTTGTATTACTTCTTTTCTTTTTATTATCCTGTATACAGTATGTGTCCTCATTTTTTAAATCTGTGTATGGCTAAGGAGCCTCAGACTATACAGTATGAACTTGTAACGTTAATCTCTGCTTCAAATATAAATCTTCAAATTACAATTACTGTACACACACACACAGACTTGCAGAACTTTACGACTGTACAGTGTATAAGTAACACAATAGCTAAGCACACACTGTCTATAGATAATAGAACAAATGAAAGGGATAATGCCAAAAGAGATGAGATGAGATTTAATGTATAACACAAACCACCATAAGCAGAACCACATACCCTACATCAAATAACGATAACACGCAATAATAAAAACATATCACAGGCAAAACAAGAAGGAGTAGTGGAGGGGGGAGGGGGTGGAGAATAGGGTACGTGAGCACAAATACAATATTGGGTCAATATTTATATTGGAGGAATTGGGTTCTCCTTAGTCCGTTGCACCCTGCAAAAAAATCTCTTGCTGTCCAGTGTGTGCTGTATATCACTGTCCTGTTCTGTAAGATTTACCCACGGATATACGAGCACCACATAGATTTGATCTATAGACCATATGTCGGAATCACGGGAAACACCTATACCCCATACTGACGTGAATGTCTTTGCCTACATGGATATAGATGCAAGCCGTATTGCTACATTATATTTGGGGAATAGGGATTTTCTGCAGGAAAGTAATCCTGATGATTATTCAATTAATTTGAAGCGTAAACTTAAACACAAACTTAACCTTGAATTACATGCCACTACATTAGCGTAATATTATCGTGTTAAAAGGATACCTAGGGGTCTGAGAAGTAACCTCAGACCCACCCTGTTTGCAGACAATAAGGATTCCTGTATTAAATGGGAGGGAATACTGAATAAGTGTTCCCTTGACATTATTTTGACCATTGAGCAGATACAAAAGGAGACTGTAGATCTGAAAACTCAGATAGAGGAACTTCAGGGGTCGCTTGCAACGACCCTTTCTGAGTCTGATTTAAATAAACTTAAAAAGGAGTTGGACAAGACTTTAGTGACTCTAAGAAAGGATATAGAGACACGTAAACGTGAAAAATTTCTGAGGGACGCAAGGGACTATACTATCAATAAAGTATAGATTTGGCGATGGAGGGATTCAAGAAGAGAGAACAAAAGGTGGAAGGCTCCACGTCCACAAGGTGGTCCTTCGGAGTTAAGAGAGACATTCGATTCCACAGAGAGCGATTCCTCCACAGGGTTGACTCCCGCTTTTTTAGAAGCAGGACTCCCGCATGCCCCTCGCGGAGGGCGCGCAGGGCGGGGAGGAAACATCACCGGATGAGGGAAACAACAGAGAGGGATGTCGACCCGGTCGCAAACTCGCTGGTGATTTATATTTCTGATATTACACTGACTGATGACCAGGTTAGGATGCTCAACAAGGGACTATCCTTTGTCTCAACAAATTTGACCAATGCCAGGGATTTGGAAGTTGAATTAGCCCGTTTTTTTAGATCATTAAGACTGAAGGGATTTTTTGCCAAACATACGTTTGATTCTGTACCCCCCTCTGATGACATTGAAACCAATACGAACTTACAGTACATTTACTAACATCAGAATGTAAGAACAAGAGTTCTTTCAATCCACCCCCATCTAATCACACTATAGAGACTTACATTAATTTGGTCCAAAGGGATGTGGCCTCTTTACTGAAACGTAAAATTAGACCTAGAGCGTTTAATCTATCTAGGAGAGAGCTAGATGTTATTAAAGAATTGGAGTCTAATACTAAATTGATCATTAAACCAGCAGTTGGTTATCATGAATAAGGTTGATTATCATAATGAGATTATGAGACAATTAGGGGATATCAGTTCCTATAAATTGGTTTCAGTCAATCCTACACAAAGGGTTCAAGAAAAAAATTCCCAGGTTGTGACCCATGCGCTGGAGAGTGGGGTTATTACTAGCAAGCAGAAGGAATATCTTATTAAAAAGGACCCCATTATACCAGTACTATATACTATACCGAAGATTCACAAGAATTTGTATTCACCGCCTGGTAGACCCATAGTAGCGGGCACAGATTCTGTCTTCCAGTCCTGTTCAGTATTTTTAGATAAACTTTTGAGACCACTGGTCACCAACAGTAGATCCTATATAAGGGACACCACACATTTTCTTGAGAAAATTAAAGAATTACCTATTTTGTACCAACCTTTAATACTTGCAAAGTTAGATTTAAATAGTCTATATATGTCCATACCACATGCTGATGGTATACTGGCAGTGAGGGAAGTAGTGGAACGAGCTGGTGTGTTTACACCAAAGGGGGGTATGCTGATTGTTGATCTTTTAGAGATCATTTTATGCAAGAACAATTTTCTGTTCGAAGACAGTTACTATGTTCAAATTCAGGGGACGGCCATGGGCTCGAACGTCGCACCCACATACGCCAACATCTTCATGTCCAAATTCGAGGATGATTTTGTATATTGCAACCAGTCCTTTTTGGAAATTGGGCGTATGTGGGTGCGTTTTATAGATGACGTGTTTATGGTGTGGCAGAATGATACCACCTCTTTATTGTCTTTTGTTGCAGAGCTCAATCAGGCCCACAGAACAATTAGATTCTCGTGTACTCATGACCCTATTAAGATAGACTTTTTGGATACGACAATCAGTGCACTTAATGGCAAATTAGAATCTGATATGTTTTGTAAACCTACCGATCGTAACAACCTCTTGCATTACTCGAGCTTCCACCCCCCAGGTACCACATTGGGTTTACCTTATAGTCAGTTCTTGCGTGCTAAACGTATCATTAGCACCCCGTCCAAAATCATGGATGGTATGGACAAAATAGAATCTAAATTTCATTCGAGAGGGTATCCCAGGGATTTGCTGTCTAAACAATGACAGAAGGCGGTGGATTGGGCTCCTACGGGACCTACAGGTACTGAGAAAAAGACGTTATCGGTGCCTTTTATATCCACATACAACACGAATAGTGGGTACACCAGAAATATTATACGACATCATTGGTCATTGTTTCAGAGTGATCCTCTCATAGCTCATGTCCTTAAAGATCCACCCCTATTTTCCTATAAGAGAGGGAAGAACCTTCGTGACCAACTGGTCAGGGCAGACATTGGTGGTAAAAGCGTTAAAAAAACCTTCCTTGGCACCCCCGAAGTTGGCTGTTATAGGTGTTACAGTTGTAACCAATGCAACAGTATCATAGAAGGTCCCACATTTAAACATCCCCTGTCCAGCATATCTTATGCGATTAAAGAATATTATACATGTCTGTCGAAAGACGTCATATATCTCATTAAATGTCTGTGTGGCATGGGTAATGTGGGGGAGACCACCCAGAGAATAAAGGATAGGATTGGACAGAACAAAGCAGACATACGCAGATGTGACCCGGATGCTCCGGTAGCACATCATTTCACACAGGCTGGGAACAACGTGAATCAATTGAGGTACCAGATTATCGACGGGATGAGAATGGGCCGACTTGGCGGCAATCTGCAGAAATCACTGTTAAAGAAGGAATCCAGATGGATTCGAACTCTCGGTACCTTGACTCCATTGGGCATGAACAAGGATCTCAATATGGGCTGCTATTTGTAGTCATTTTTTTGCCCAGGTACCTGCCCCCTGTGCGGTGTATGTGTCATTATCACTATCTCTGTATTATCCTCGATATGGTCTGGTGCTGGTCCTACTCAATTGCTCTATACTCTGAGTTATGTGACTATATGGTTTGGCTCTGCGTCCTGGTGCTGATGCAGGGTGATCCATCCTTTATCAGAGGGGTGAGTCTCCTTCACCTCTAACCTGGCCTCCCTAGTGTTGTCTACTCTCAGTCCATGCTGGTCTACGGGAGTTTCTTTTTTAGCTCACTTATATATGATCCACCATCATTATCTATTATCCTGTACAAATCCATTAGAAACGTTTGTTTTTTTCTATTTTTATTAGGGTATTTCTTATATGCATGGTTATCCTGTCCTAATACATATGTATATATACACATCACTTACATTTATTCTGTTTTGCTTACTATTTTATTTACAGGTAATTTTTATCTGCCATTTAGGGGGAGCACAAGTGACCCTCCGCTCGGGCTGTCTGTGTGACCTGCACCTCTGCAGCTGCCTTCAGTGCTGACATCACTCTGATGGAGTACTGCTCTTCATATGCATGTCTGGACTGTAGGATGATCCAACCTCTCATTGGAGTTCTAAGCAGCCACTACAATCCTATGTTGTGTCCCTCTAGCCCACTGCGCATGCACAGTTTTCACTATTTTTGTCAATTTGGACTTTAACCATGGCGCGCAGTGTGCATGTGCGCGCACACCACAGTGATCTTTGGCATCCTTCTGAAGAGAGGACGGTGTCACGGGACCTGAAGCAGAGCCCACAGCTGATATTCATGTCGGGAATGCGCTCGAGCGCTGACAGATGACATCATCCTTCCTTTATCACCACTCTGGCAGGGACAGGTCCACACAGACGCCCCCAGCTTTTCATAGGAGCAGGACTGCTGAGTTCCATTTAGACTGACTGTGGTTTGCATTTTTGCCTCATACTATTTATCCTGCTCCGTTTGGTTTTGCCATTTTCACTTACCATTTTGGTTATTCACTCACGTACCCTATTTTCCGCCCCCTCCCCCTCCACTACTACTTCTGGTTTTGCCTGTTATATGTTTGTATTATTGCGTGTTATCGTTATTTGATGTAGGGTATGTGGTTCTGCTTATGGTGGTTTGTGTTATACATTAAATCTCATCTCATTTCTTTTGGCATTATCCCTTTCATTTGTTCTATTATCTATAGACAGTGTATGCTGGGCTATTGTGTTACTTATATACTGATATTGGAGGAATTGGGTCCTCCTTAGTCCGTTGCACCCTGCAAAAAATTATCTTGCTGTCCAGTGTGTGCTGTGTATCACTGTCCTGTTCTGACTGTACAGTGTAGGTTGAATTCCTATTAGATTTTTAAGACAACAACTCGCGATTGTCATCTTGAGTTTCTAGACGGTATTGCAGACAACGCTAAAATGCAATTTTCTGTACCCGATAGAAACCCGAGTCAATGGCGGTACGGTTGGAAAACATCACGCGCCATGACAGGGGTATTCCGAGCGGTACACCAGGCAAAGTTTTAGAATAATGGCCGCTGCAGCTGTATGTACATGGATGGTGTTTTACAAAAAGATTTATACTGTATGTAAATACGTGTATGGGTGGAGCATCTCATAAGATTGCTGAATTAAAGTCAATTAGACAGATTTCTGAGATCCTGATGCTACGAGTCTGACCATTGCTCGTAGAGAAGACTTAATGAGAGATCATTTTTATGACTATAAACTGACGTTCCCAATTCTATTTTAAAGGGAAACTTCACGTAGGGGCCAAAAATATGTAAATAAAATAACTTATCAACGTTGGTTTCCTTACGAATTATTAAAGAACGCTTGAAAGTGAAACCTACTAAATAATTTGCTTATTATTAAAACATTGCAAACTTTTAATATGAAGGTTTTAATAATAATACAAAGGGTGTCCGACGACATGTCAGTCCAAGACAAATTATAATGCAATTAGAAAGTAAAATAAAAACTCAAGACCATAATCATTAATAAGAAGATTTCAGGAGAATAAAAGCCTCCTGAAGCTCTGACTAAATAAATGACTTCACATTATTAAATAGGTGAAGTAAATCTCCATTGGAGGGTTGGTGGTTCTCTTGAAGTTTGGAATCAGAGTCAGAGGCATGTCATGCACACAGAGATGCAGCATGTTCCAACTGTGTGGAGGGTTCATCTTTCCTCAGAAAATGAGAAGACCTCTTCTTGTTTCAGAGGCATATGCCATAGCTTGTAAAGAAACAGAAAAACAAAATTTAAATAAAAAAAGAAATCAAATAATCCCCGGATCATAAAATAAATATGTTTCAATCAAACCATATTTGGGAATAAATAATGTTCTGAAGATGCAATCCTATACACATCTTGATCAAACTTATGGCAATGATATGTTTAAAGTAGCAATTTATTCTGTTTATGTTAATATTATTATTATAAATGTAACAATCTAAATCAGGGCTTAAAGCCAATGCTTAACCACAATGTTTTAAACTTAAGTTGTTAAGATCTGTATTTACTAAGTGGTGCTAAGCCATAAGACACCTTACAACCCATTCACCTGAATGGGCCCATACATGGAATAAGATCCATATCCTTGCAGGGAATTTAGCTGGGTTCCAATCCCCACGAATTTTGGATATGTATAGGGGATTTATTTCCACAACTCAGAGCCTGTCATAGAGTAGCTTTGTATGTTTTTTCCCCTTAGGGAACTGTGTCTATTGGTATTTCAGTCCAGTTCTTTGGGGTTATGCATTAACGCTAGGGATATTTGTCATCAATCCCTGGCCTTCAACAATGCGCTCATGTGTCATGGTTGGCTTTTAGTCAGCTTATTGTCTTGGGTTTACGTACAGGGGATCTATGCCATGTTCTTTTAAATTTCTGTGCTATTTTTTATTCCTTTTGTGACATCTAATTAATAAACTTTTGATATTGCTTACAGTATACCAGAGTGCGACTTCATCACCTTGATAAAGGTCCCACACGCGGACCAAAACGTTGGAATGATGTCTTGTTAATTTAATACATTATTTTTGACAACCTTCTGGAGTGCTGCCTTTGATATTCGTCTACACAAGGTATCGTATTGCCTATATATATATCCTAACAATTATAATATGTGAAAAAAAAGAATGTTTGAATGTTTATAACCTAATATTTAGGGTGGGCTTACTGTACCTACCTCAGTGTGAAATCTAAGTTACCATTGACCCACTGGCATGAGAGGAGCAGCCATGAATCTTATTTTATTCAGAGTTCTCATTGTAACAAAATAAATGAAATAAGTATACATTTTTAAATATCCTAAAAAGACATGTCTGAAGTCTCTTTTTACAGGTAAGAAATGCCTTGATTTAACGCTAAAAATATACAATTGCCATTAGTTTACTGCGATCCAAGTGGGACTGCACCTTTAAATAGCCATTTGTTTGCGTAGAGATCTAACAATAAATAAAAAAAATTCTCTGTAAGCAATGCTGTGGTTCTCCTCTCCCATCCTCTACATCCTGAAAAGAAAATTGGAAACAAAAGATGGAGTTTTGTACATGGTAATTGCCTCGTCTTGCACATGAAATGAAAACATCAATTTCCATGCAATCAGCCAGGATAGAAATGAAAAAAATAGAACTAGAGAAAGGATAATGCATTGTGCTACAGTTAAGAAAGAAATGGATTTGCAGAAGGATAGGCGAGTTATGCATAACAGGAAGGAACAGTATCATACTTTATAGTTGTATACAGTACCAACCTATGTCACTTACTGCTCCTATGTTATGTGTATTATTATTTTATATTACAATGATGTTTAGAAGTTGGCACAGGGAGAGAAAGTGATTTTTGCAAGATTATATAAAGTGTAATTGGGGCAAGAATTAACTGACTATTAGCTATCCCTGTACCCTTATATTCAGTAGTAATGATCATGTTTGTGGGTGCTATAATCTTTAGGAGTAAAGTGCGTATGTCTAGGTTTCAGGGATAATGTTTTTTTCTCTCTCTGAACGTCATAGTGGAAAATCATTCCAGGGCGGCTGATGTTTAAAACTTTTCTGCACTCTCAATCCATGCATGCGCTTGGTCAACTCTTTTAATATTGTTAACATCCCTTATCGTGGGTTACGCTCTGCAGTAATAATACAAATAAAGTGATTAGAACAGGAATATGGTACAATGTTCATGCATATATCTTGGCATGTGCAGAAATAAATTGTACACTACAGCACTTTACCTCACATGACCAAAGGTCCAGCCCAAATTGCATCTCATTAGTCTGATGCTGGACTCAGACATTGGAATATCATGGTTGTGATCCAGTATATTCCTAACCTCTACAGCACACCGTTCATAATTTTTCATGCTGAAATCATCAGTCAAATAGCTTCACTGTGAAAAGACAGAATTCAAAAGATGAAAAAAGTATAGATTTATAATGTACACTACATACTATATTAAAAGCACGAGGAACAACAGTATACAGTAGTTTACTTACTTGGTTTTGATCTTGTAGACCATTCTCTGTACCTCTGTCTTCCATTAAGCAAGATACTTAACACAGCAGTGTCACCTGGATGTTCCCTTTCCACAGCCACCATTGGATTCTCAAGGTTGTGAATCCCTTCTTGTACAGCTGCGCCCCCTTTATCTTAATGCGGCCGTAGCGGCGTAACTCTGATAACCGCGGGCAGATGCGGTATATTTTCTTTTTTTACGGAATATCTTCCGGTATTTTACGGTATTTTAGCGCTCGTATATTAGCGCTGTCTGCAATACTGCAATAACGTCTAAAAACTCAGGTGGACATTCGCGAGCTGTTGTCTTCAAAGTCTGAAACTGTAGCAGTTCAACCTACGTCAGTACACAGTCTGTGTGTGCGTGCGCAGTAATTGTAAATTTGCATATTTATACATGCATGTACAGTACTGTATGTCTCATTTGAACATTGTTGAAACGCATAGGTGTGTACTGTAACAGTATCACATTTCGGCGTACACAGCGCTCTTCCCCTCGATCGCCCCCACACAGACACACGCTAATGTACTGCACTGCTGTACAGTATTTAAACTTCTTATCTTATTGTCACGCCTGTATGCCCGCAGACCAGGCTAGACCCCAGTACTGAGGTGGGAACGGTATGATACCACACACCCACAGCAGTGGGAGCAAGCCTGGAGTGTGGTATGGCGTTGCTGGGCCTGTTGGAAGAGTTGTTAGTTATACTTGCAACGCTTGGGGATGTCCGTAGGAGTAGTCGTGTCCGTGTGCCAATGTTCAGGAGTCCAGAGGTTAGAATCGTCAGAGTATAAGCCAGGTCCTAGGAAGCCAGAGGTAAGCGAATTAGAATGCGTAGCAGGGTTCAAAGGGATACCAGAGAGCAGAGTAGTCCTGGACAAGCAGGGGTCAAAGCCAGGGAAATCCAAGATAACACAGGAGCAGGAAACAACAGGAACACAGAGGGAGCACAGCATAGGTCAGGTACACACAGGGAAACAGGAACTATGCAGAGCGAGGAAGAAGTGGACAGACAGGGGTTATAAAGGAGGGCATACTAATAGGAGAGAGGGGAGGAGAAGAGAGAAGTGGGTCTATTTTGATCTGGTTTAAACTGATTGGCTGGCGAAGCCGGCCAATTCAGTTGAACAGCAATTCTACTTGTTGCCAAGTAGAACAAAGAAAAACCAGCCAAACAAATATTCAAATTAAACCATCAAGTGCACTGTAAATAAAATAAAGTGCACTTAAAAAAGAAGGGTCAATTCAAATGAATCCACTATAGGGGACACCGAGCAGAGCACCCCGCCTGACGGGGCAAATTCTGAAACCGTCCCAGTGGACTCGGCATACGTTTACTCTGCCCGAATACGGGAGTGCACCAGCGCCCGGAACATGGCCACGATGTTTGTTGGGACCCCCCCCATCCAAACACTGCTTCTTGGTTTTGTGAATGGCTATCTTAGCCAATGCCAGGAGCAGGTTGATGAGGAGATCCCTAAGCTTATTGTCCCGGGACACTGGGCACCCAAAAATAAAGAGATGAGGGGAAAAATGCAGCCAGAACTGCAGGAGAAGGCTCCTCAAGATGGATAAGAGGGGCTGCAGTCTTGCACAACTTAAATAAATGTGATACACGGACTCCCGCTCGCCACAGAAGGGACAGGCGGTGGGGGAGTCCATGAAGTGTGCCAAGTACTCTCCCGTGCTCAGTGCACCGTGGAGGACCCTCCAACTCAAATCCCCGGCGGGGTGAGGAACCAAATCCGAATAGAGTTCCCTCCACCGGGGCCTCTCGCCCTTGTTCGCAGGAAATACCCACCTCAAGATGGTATCGGGGCGGGCGACAAGGGCAAGGTAGTGCACTATATGGAGCACGAGAGAGTACAGGCCTTTCCTCAGCATGCCGCGGAAACATGCCGGGGACATGTCCCCCAACCTGCTGAGGTTGGGGGAGAGAGGAGCCCAAGGGGGTTGCCGTGGCTTTGGTTCCACACAAAGATCCGGAGAGCTGAAGTTGATAGGTTGACAAAGCTCTCCGGTCTGCAATTCCCCCTCAATGAAGGTGCGTGAGTCGGGGTTGATAGCATCTTTAATCTCCCGGATCAAACGATGAGGGACGCGAGCAGAACGCAGACCCATACGGGGTGCGAGCACCTCTGCCCTTACCCAGTCTCGCCGTTCATAGTCCAGTAGATCCCCGACTCTGGTCACCTGCGCCAGAATTAGCTGGCGGCAAATAGAGGGTAAATCCAACATCCGAGCCCCCACTGCCAGATTATACAGCAGGGGCTCAGCAAGGAAATCAACCCCCACCGCCTGTTCCTTCCTGGTCGCGGAGACCAGTTTCCAGGCCTTTAGTAAGTCCCGATAGTATGCCGGAAGCACCGAGAAGTCTCTACCTAACCCCTCGGGCTTGATGATAAACATTTGCCGGTCATACCTCATATTGCGCAGCTGGCGAAATAAACTGGTCGCCAGCTGGCACCACTGCAGAAATCTGCGAATAGTTATCTCTGCAGGTATCGGAGGCGGAAAGTGTGTAACTGGGAGTGGACACACACCACACCCTGTCCACCCTCCTCCAAAGGGAGGCACGCAACTCCCGCAGAAACCCAATGCTTTCCCATCCAGAGAAAATCCATCAACCTCCTCTGGATCTTGTTGATAAATTCGGGGGTCGGACCCATGGCTATCAGCCGGTGCCATAGCTGACTGGCCACCAGCTGGTTGATCACTAGGGTTCTTCCCCTGAGGGAAAGTATTCTCGACAGATACACCCAAGACCCTAGACGAGCAATAACTCGTTCCTCAAGATCACTGAATTTTTCCAGGGCCGGGTTCTCCCCACCAAAATGCCGGAGCACTTGGACCAGTTGATCCGAGCAGAAGAGGCTGCGGTGTAGACCTCTTGGCACGCCTGCGCCCACTCCAGATCAACTAGGTCCTGGGTCACGAGGAGCACGTCATCGGCATAGGCCGACAGGACTACCCGCATGTTGGGCTCCTGCAGCACCAGCCTGGTGAGCCTCCTCCTCAGTAGGCAGAGGAAGGGCTCAATGGCCAGCGCTTATAATTGCCCAGACAGGGGGCACCCCTGACATACTCCCCGACAAAACACAAAAGGTGCCGTCAGGGACCAATTAATTTTTACCAGACACTCTGTAAAGCATACAGCATCCGGAGAAAGCCCACAAATTGTGGGCCAAAGCCAAACGCCTGCAGGGTCTGCATGAGGTAGCAGTGATCCACCCTGTCAAACGCCTTCTCTTGATCTAGGAACAGGAAGGCGAGTGACAGACCAGTCCTCTGCGCGTGGTGCAGCAGGTCCCGGACCAGAAAGATGTTATCGTGAATGCTCCGGCCCGGGACACTATAGGACTGGTCGGGGTGAATCACCTCTGCCAGATCTGACTTGAGCCTCAGCGAGAGCGCTTTGGCTATGATCTTATAGTTCATGCTTAGCAGTGAGACCGGTTGCCAGTTAGCGATCTGGCGGAGATCCCCCTTCTTCAGCAGCAAAGACAGTATTGCCCGCCGACACGAAAGGGGCATCTCACCGGTCTCCAGGGCTTCGGCCAAGACCTCAGTGAAATCAGGTCCCAGCATCTCCCAGAAAAACCGGAAGAACTCCACAGTCAGCCCGTCTAGCCCCGGCGTTTTTCCGCGGGACATGAGACTGAGGGCTTCAGAGAGCTCGGCCAGAGTCAATGGTAACTCCCTTCCACCCTCGCCGACTGTGGGAAGCCCCTCCCATAAGAACCTGCATGCATCTGGCTGGATGGACTCCGGAGAGAAAAGATCTACGTAGAACCTCCGGGTTCTGTCCCGGATGCTCTCCGGGTCAGTCAGAGGGGTACTGTCCTCCGCTAGCAAGCAGGTAATGTGTTTACGGTTTCCCCTCTTTTTCTCCAGCGCGTAGAAGAGGCGCGACCCACGACCCATATCCCGAAGGTCCCGGAGAGCGCACTTCCTCTCCACGTACGCACTCTGCAGGTATTGGTCTCCCGCCACAAACAGCCGCTTCTCGAGATCGAGTACCTCTTCTCTAAGGGCCTCGATCTCAGCATCGCGCTTCCTGCTGGCACCTTTGGTGTACTCCTGACAAACGAGGCGCAGATGGACCTTGCCCACGTCCCACCACTGCTCTAACGTGGCAAAGTCTGACTTGCAACCTCTCCAGGTCATCCAAAAGTCTCGGACCGACGCCGCAAACCCCTTGTCCTCCAACAACGTATTATTGAAGTGCCAATAGGCTGGTAGTAGTGCCACCGTCACAGACGCACAATTGTGGTCCGAAAACGGCGCCAGCCTAATGGTACTGGACTGGGCTCGTGACAGGCTGTGGCTGGATATATACAGCCTGTCGATCCGGGACCAGGACATCCGTTCAACCCTAAACACCCTAACATGGGTGAACTCAGTGGATACCTCAGGATGTTGTTCTCGCCAGACGTCTACCAAGAAGTAGCGGGTGATGACCGCCCGCAGGGCTGACGCAGAGCACAGGTGTGGCTCCGGACCATTCCGGTCTTTCAGAGACTCGAGGGTGCAGTTAAAATCACCCCCAAGCACCACGTATTCATCCGCATCGACTGTCTCCAGGTAATCAGACATTCTGATGAAGAACTGCCTTCTCAGGGGTCTGGTGGCAGGAGCATACACATTCAAGAAATTAAACGTGTAGTCCTCGTGCCGGACCCTGAGATCAACAGGCGACCTGGAACAACAGTTTTGGAAAGCAGTAGCTCTGGTTGAAAGGACTCAGAGAACAGGGTCACCACCCCACTAGATGACGAAGTGAGGTGGCTGAAGAAGACATTGCCTCACCACTCCAGATGCCAGCTGGCTTCAGTCTCTGGAGTGGTATGGGTTTCCTACAGGAAACTCACAGAATACTTTCCCTTCTGTAAAAAGGAGAATACCTGGAACCTGCGAAACCCGTCCTTACAGCCATTCACGTTAAGTGTACCGATGCTCAAAGCCATTGGTAATCAGGAGTTTTTCTTGTGCTTTCCACAGGCGCTCAGGGTGCTATACCCCGAGAAGCCTTTATGTGGTCTCGAATCAATTTATGAAATTTCAGGACACGAAGATGGATAGGCCCAGAGATTTTGGCCTTGTGGTTAGCCCTGATGTATACTAAGAGAGAGTGGAGAATGACCAAGGCATCCTTCCACCTTCCAAGGGCCAACTGCACCTTCGTGGTTCCGTGTTTGCTAAGGGTATCCTCCAGGAAACCATCTAGCTCCTGGGCAGGGATAACGGGGGTCAAAGAGTCCACCGCCTCCGCGGTGCTAGAGGACTCCTCACTGAGCCCCAACTCCCCGAGCTCCTCTTGACTGAAAAACTCAAGACCCCCGCCCTTCCCTGCAGGGGCCTTTCTCAGCCTTAGAGTGGGTCCCCTCCTCGGTGTTTCCACGAGGGGGTCCACTATATTCTCCACATCCAACCCCAGGGTAGGATGTTCAGGGGTAGCTTGTGGCGGTATGGCGGAGGTAGCAATCTCCCTAGTGTCCTCGGGGGCCAATGAGACACACAGTGCCCTCCTGGTCTCCTCTACCGCCATGCGAACAAACGGGATGCCACGGGTGTTAATATTAATCGCGGGAGGGTACTTTTCAGCAAGTACCCCATAGGGAGGGTCCAGCCCAGCAGTCGCCTCCAACAAAGTGCCCGACCAAATCTCCTCACCAAGAGAGTTCACATCCGAAGTGCTCGCTTAAACACCCTCACCCACACCCGCCTCCCCCACTCCATCCTCCAAACCCCCAACCATGGGGGTCAGCCCTAGCCCATCTCCTCCCTCCGGTGACACAAACCGGGGCTTTTTAGCCCCAGGTGTGCCACCCGAAGGCGGTACAGCCGGAGGGGGATTCTGGCCGACCCCCAAGTCTCCGAAGACAGCTACTTTCGGTGTGACAGGTTCACCGAAGAACAAGTCCCCGGGGATGTTCTCCAACTGGGAGGGGTGTTGGAAGGCTCCCCAATGTCCAATTCTAGGGGCAAAGCCTCATGTTGTTGAGCACTTTGATCTTCCACCCCAGGGATGCCAGGTACCTCCTCTTCCCCTTGCATTCCCTCCAGATCTTCGAGGGTGGGGGGCTGCATATTTATGGGGTCTGGCTCACACTGGCTAATCCTAACCTGTGGGCTGGTCAGGGCCACCCTGTGTGGAATTAATGTTGCATTCCGCTTCGGAGACTTCTGAGGGTGAACGTAATACGGTTCACCTTCCTCGCCCTCCTCAATCACCCTCTTGTTCTTAGTTTTTGATTTCCTCTTCTCAAAAAAGGGTACCGCTACCTCCTCAGCAGGAGCCTCCCACCGCTTCCCGCACCCTGTACGGTGCTTACATTGGGGGTAGGGAGCTCCTGGGGGAGACAGCGACAACAGAGGGTGACTTCTTCAGGGTGACTCTTTTCTTCTCCCTCTTTTTTTGGGGAGAAGTGCAGACGTCACCGCCCGAGTTGGGGCAGCAACATCTCATGCGGTCCCAGGGCGGACCTGGGCCCCCGAGGGCTCCGCCGCGGTGGGCGCAGCAGCACAGGTTGTCTCCTCCCGGGGGGGACAGCGACAACAGAGGGTGGCCGCTCCAGGGCGACCCCCTCTCTCCGCTCCCCAGGGAGAGGTGCAGATGTCACTGCTCGAGACGGGGCAGCGACATCTCCTGCGGTCCCAGGGAGGACCTGGGCCCCCGAGGGCTCCGCCGCAATGGGCGCAGCAGCACACCGAGTGCTCCGCCGCAATGGGCGCAGAATCACAGGGTGCCCTCTCCCAGGGGAAGACAGCAAGAGTAGAGGGTGGCCGCTCCAAGTCAACCCCCTCCCCCTACCTCTGCTCCCCGGGGAGAGGTGCAGATGTCACTGCTCGAGACGTGGCAGTGACATCTCTTGCGGTCCCAGGGGTCTTAGGGGTCTTAGAGGTCTTAGGGGTCTTTGGGGGGACCTGGGCCCTTGAGGGTCCCGCTGCGATGGGTGCAGATGTCACTGTTTCGAGATGGGACAGCGACATCTCCTGCAGTCCCAGGGGGGACCTGGGCCCCCGAGGGCCCCACTGTGGCGAGCACAGAAGCACCGGGTGTCTTGGCAGAGGGAGGGGCGGGTGCAGGAGCTGGGATGGGTCCTCTGTTCCCTTTGGGGCAACCCCTACGAGTATGCCCCAGCTCCTTGCACAGATAGCACCTAACCCCCTCTGTGCCATAGTAAACTGTATATTGAATGCCCTCGTAGGGCACCCCAAAGGACCCCTCCACATATTCTGTGCTCCCCGGCAGCAGCAATTGTACCTGCCGCCTAAACGAGAGCATATGCCTCAGTGCCTTATCCCTGCAGCCCAAAGGTAATTTTGTTATAGGAGACTTAATGTCTCCCAGGGCTAGCAGGGGTGGGTGTATGAGGCTGTCCGGGAGGAAGGGGGGCACATTGGAGAGAATGACTTTGGTGCCTAACCCCTCCATGGGTTCTATGGAGATGTAGGTCCCTCCTACCACAATGCCTTTCTGCACTATGGTGTGGGTGGCAGCCAGCGTACGGAGTAAGAAAACGCCCCTCCCATACATCTTGCTGGCTGCCACCACAGCAGAGGGACCCACCACATCAGCCACAGCCCTCACATAGATCTCCATGCTCAGGCCAGGTGACATTGGGCTCCTCAACCCAAGCTTCCTGCTCACACAGGGAGTGGCCCCAGCATTGTTGTTGCTGAGGTCAACGCCTGCAGCCGCCACCTGCACCCATGATTGAGCTTTGACTGCAGGGGTTACACTGACAACAGGGGCCGGGGTAGGTGTGGCCAGGGCACTGGATATACCAGGACTAGGGCTGTGGTTATTGTTATTGCTCCTTGGGGCCCCAGTTTTTGGGGTCCGGTATCCGGGTGTGGCTCTCGTTGCCGCACTACTCCTATTCCCCTTAGGCATGATAATAATAAGCCTCTAAGTAAAGGGAGGAGGTAGTGTTTAGAGAGAGAGAGGTGCAGAGAGGAACTGTCCCTTAAGGACCAATTAACTACCTCTCTGCAAAGGGAGGGAAAGAAAACAGCTTTTAAAAACCGCTGCAATCTAAACTTTTTCTTCCCTTTTTATTTACTCACTCTCTTACAATAAGCCACACCACAATTTTATAGGTCTTAAAGAAAGACACAGAGCTCCCACATGCAAATGAAAAAGGAAGGAATCAAATTGAAGTAAATTAGAAGTAAAACAAAACAACCAAGGGTGGGGGAGTAGAGAGGGGTTGAGACTACAGTTACCAGCCAGCTAAAGTGTAGCTTTGCTGGGTAGAAACACTGCAGCCTCTGGGTGAAAACCAAAAACGGTTTTTAAACCTCAAAATACACCCAAAACCCTCTACAAAACTCACAGTATACTCACAGTATACTCCCCCACAAATCCACACCAAAGTATAACAAATAAAGAAAGAATTCAACCTGATTCCACAGCAAATGCCTGGGAGCTCTGCACACACGCTTCTGAGTGAGAAGCAAGAGATAGGTCAGGGAGAGAAGAGGAGGAGACAGAATGGATAGTCAGGGGAATGGCCTGGAGGGCTTGGGAGGCGGAGACATGGAGAACAGGATAAGAAGAGCATGTGTGCACGCCCTCTGTAAGCTGGGGATGCACACGCACAGGTTGCAACACAGAGAAGGACCGCACGGAGCAAGGGAAGGATGCAGGAGGAGCACGAAGCCCAGAGAAGGGGAATGCGCGCGTGACCTGCGACTGCGAGATGGCATGTAGAGGCAAAGAGGAGTGAGCAGGAGGGTCAGGGAGACCAGCGGAGGAGCGTTTCCGCGTGCCCTTCGTGGGCTGAGGGAGCGCACACACAAGACGCGTCACCAGGCGCGCGGAACGGCATGCTGCGGGCACCACGCAAGGAGGAGGCAACGAGACGGATGCCACCACAGGGGAAAGTAATGCGGGCACCGCGGGAGAGAGGGAGCAGGGAGGATCATAGGAGGGACTCAGGCACCGTGTGGGTATGCGACACCTGCGGGGAACGCGCTGCGGCAAGGGGAGAGAGGGGGAAGGCAAAGGAGAGGAGTGGGAAGGAGTAGAAGGGGCAACAGGAGATGGGAGAGAGGGACAAGGAGGGGAAGGAATCTCCTGAGTCGTCACAGTATCCCCCCCTTGAGAATCAATCTCCGAGTGATCCAACCACGGCTTGAGGGGAAATTTCTGATGAAATAGAGAAAGTAGCATTGGGGCGTGGATGTGATGTGCAGGCACCCAGGAACGTTCCTCAGGCCCGTAACCCTTCCAGGGTACCAATAACTGCAGTCTATTTTTAGACAGACGAGAGTTGATGAGAGACTGTATTTCGTACTCCTGTTGGCCCAAGGTGGACACTGGATTGGGTCTCTGAGAGGGGTCTGGGAAATGTTGACTGGGAATGAATTCTTTACGGAGGGAAACATGGAACACGGACGGAACCTTCATTGTGGGAGGAAGATCGAGACGATAGGCTACTGGATTAACCTTCTCTAAGATTTTGAATGGTCCCAAGAATCTAGGGGACAGTTTGGGTGAAGGGGTTTTGAGCCTAATATTTTTGGAAGACAGCCACCCCAGATCACAAGGTTTGAAGGAAGGACCCTTTTGACGGTGGCGATCTGCTTTGGTTTTTTGTTTGGCAACTGCAGACTTTAAAGACTTGAGGATTTTTTTCCAGGATTCTTGTAAGTTGGTGATATGAGAATCGGCTGCAGGAACACCAGAAGGAGAAGGTGAGAGAGGGAGACTACTGGGGTGGAAGCCACAGTTGATAAAGAAAGGAGACTCCTGAGTAGACTCGTTCCTCAAGGAATTTATGGCAAATTCGGCCCATGGTAGAAGATCCCCCCAGTTATCTTGTGAGTCCGAAATGAAGCATCTTAGATACTGTTCAAGAGTTTGATTCATCCTTTCAGTTTGACCGTTGGTTTGTGGATGGTATCCAGAGGAAAACAAGAGAGAGATACCCAATCTTTGGGAGAAGGCCCGCCAGAATTTTGAGATGAACTGAGACCCACGATCCGAGACAATAGAAATGGGGACTCCATGCAACCTGAAAATCTCGCTGGAGAAGACGTCTGCCAAGGTGGCAGAGTTGGGAAGACCCAAAGTGTGCCTGCTTTGAAAACCTGTCAACCACGACCAAAATAGTGTTCATCCCTTTGGAAACGGGCAGCTCAACAATAAAGTCCATTGAAATGTGTTTCCAGGGTTGTTCAGGGATGGGAAGTAGTAGAAGAAGTCCAGAAGGTTTATGATGGAGCGTTTTACTCTGGGCACATACAGGACAGGCGGAGGTAAATTTGAGAATGTCTTGATTCATCTTAGGCCACCAAAAAGTCCTTTTAATGAGATATGCCATCCTTTTGAAGCCTGGATGACCAACTGCTCTAGAGGAATGACCCCAAAGTAACACTTTATGGCGAAAACGTGGAGCAGCGTAGAGACGTCCTTCTGGTACCCTGAACCTGCTGGGAATATGCGCTTGTGCCTTATTGATCTCATCCAACACATCGAAGTTGTTAGCAGAAATTATGCACTTGGCCGGGAGAATAGGTTCCGAAATTTCTTTAGCTTCAGTCTCAGAGGCAAACTGACGAGAAAGGGCATTCGCTTTAACATTTTTGGTCCCAGGAATATACGAGATGGTGTAGTTGAAGCGGGAAAAGAAGAGTGACCAGCAAGCTTGGCGGGAGCCTAGGCGACAAGCCCCCTCAATATATAAAAACTTTTTGTGGTCAGTGAGAATAGCGATTGGTTCTTTGGAACACTCCAAAAGTGTCTCCATTCTTGGAGAGCCAATTTGATGGCCAAAAGTTCGCGATTAGCGACATCATAATTCCTTTCTGCTGCTGAGAATTTCCGTGAAAAAAAACCCACAAGGATTTAGTTTCTCTTGGGGAGAAGTCCTCTGGGAAAGAACTGCGCCAGCTCCCACATCTGAGGCGTCAACCTCCAAAGTAAAGGGGAGGGAAGTATCTGGATGACGAAGGATGGGAGCAGAAACGAACGCCTTCTTGAGAATGTCAAAGGCTGAAATGGCCTCAGGTGACCAGGATGAGACGTCGGCGCCCTTTTTGGTCAAGGCGGTGATGGGAAGAGCAATAGAAGAAAATGTTTTGATAAACTTCCTGTAATAATTGGCAAAGCCAAGAAAACCTTGCACAGCCTTGAGCAAATTAGGGAGTGGCCAGTTGAGAACCACCTTCAGCTTCTCAGGGTCCATGGAAAAAACCTTGGCTGGAGATGATATAGCCTAGGAAGGCCATGGAAGCTTGGTGAAACTGACACTTCTCCATCTTGGCATAAAGACGATTAGAACGAAGCCTGGAGAGCACAAGTTTGGTATGTTGAATATGTTCCTCCAGATTTTTAGAAAATATAATAATGTCGTCTAGATAGACAATGACAAAGGTTCCCAAAACATCACGGAAGATGTCGTTCATAAATTCCTGAAACATGGCCGGGGCGTTACACAGCCCAAAGGGCATAACAAGATATTTATAATGTCCAGAACGTGTGTTAAATGCTGTTTTCCACTCGTCTCCTGCCCTTATACGAATGAGATTATAGGCACCCCTTAAATCAAGTTTTGAGAAGATAGAGGCCCCTTGGGGATGGTCAAACAGTTCAGAAATGAGCAGAAGAGGATACCGGTTTTTCACCGTGATCTTATTGAGTCCGCGGAAGTCGATGCATGGCCTCAGTGATCCATCCTTCTTCTTCACAAAGAAGAAGCCAGCCCCGGCAGGAGAGGTAGAGTTGTGGATGAATCCCTTTTCCAGATTTTCCTGAATATAAGTAGTCATGGCCTCGGTCTCCGGAATGGAGAGTGGATAAGACTTAGACTTCGGCAGGACAGTCCCATGGATGAGGTCGACAGGGCAATCGTACGGACGGTGAGGAGGAAGAACCTCTGCTTGTACCTTGTTGAACACGTCCAAGTACTCATGGTACACAGCAGGCAGGGACAACCGATCGGCAGGTACGGAGTCCAGACCAGCAAGCACAACCATGGGAGGATCCACTGGTACAGAATCTGTGGACAAGGGCCAATGGATAGGCAGAGTACCGGACCAATCAATGCACGGATTGTGGAGTTGAAGCCAAGGCAATCCTAAAATAATTTGTACGGAAGGGGATTGGAAAACGTCAAAGACAATTACCTCCTTGTGACCATCGGTCAGGGTCAAGGTAAGAGGAATAGACTCCCAAATGATGAAGGCCAAGTTTTGCCCCCTCCTATGCCAACTTGTTTATGGGGTGGTGGGAGCACACCTTTATTTATAATAGCACCAATCTGTTTAGACACAATATTATTTTCTACAAACGTTTTATAGACGATCTGATTTTCATTTGGCACGGGAGCACAGAAACACTATTAGAATTTTTCAACCATATTAATAATAACACATTGGATATTCACTTCACAATAAATTATCACTCACAACACATCAGCTACCTTGACATTCTATTTTATATAGATATGGAAAATACAATACAATCAGATGTATATACAAAAACGAACTCAAGGAACTCATTTCTGAGAGCGGACAGCTGCCACCCCAGATCAGTGGTTAAAGGAATACCCAAAGGGCAGTACCTCAGACTACGAAGGAATTGCTCTTCTATGAGTGACTTCAGGGTTCAGTCTGAGGTATTGACAAATAAATTTATAGAAAGAGGGTATGACCGGGAGACCCTCCAATCCACTGTACAAGAGGTAATGAAGATTGACAGAGAAACTATTCTGCCCCCTGGGTCCAGAGTGAGGAACGAGCAAAAGGGGAAGAATACAATTCATCAAAATGACAAGGTGTGCCCCCTATTTATATCTCAATTCAACAGATCAAGTGGTCAGGTTCGAGAGATCATAAACAAACATCTGGAATTACTACGAATGGATCCCATTCTAAGTGAGTACACGAACTCAGGCCCGAAATGTGTATACAGGCGAGCCAAGACACTGGCCGCATTCATTTCACCAAGTGTTATATCCACCAAAGTGGGTGAACCTGACCAGTTCTTGACCAAAGGCTCCTATAGATGTAATAGCTGTAACATGTGTCAGTTCATGAGGCCCTCGCAGCATTTCTTTTCCCACAGTCCACATAAAAAATACAACATTGGTAGCTATATTAATTGTAACACAAACTTTGTAGTGTACCTAATTAGTTGTGGCTGTGGGAAGAGATATGTTGGTAGAACTACGAGAGCTCTGAAAATAAGAATGCAAGAACACTGTAGATTAATTCGTAAAGGGGATCTGGAACATCCTGTATCAAAACATTTTACGCAATGCAGTAATGGCAGCATAAAGAACTTTTCGTTCATGGGTTTAGAGAAAATCAAAAAACAAGAAAGAGGGGGTGATATTCTCAATACTCTAAACTGTAGAGAGTCCTTCTGGATCTTTACACTCAGAACAAGGTTCCCAGAGGGAATTAATGTGGAGTGGACTATAAACCATTTCCTAAAATAATTATGAACGTTAGAACAGAAATGGTCACTATCCATGTTTATATAACAATTGTTATGTACACAAATGAATAATGTATATTATATTATATACTGACAATTTTCCTTGGGAAATGACCTGATCTCTTGATATCTTGATATACTGAAATGTTACACGTCATACATCTTGATATATTGAAATGTTATGCTATGTGGACTAAATTGAAAAATTCATTTGCTTTAATTATTATGGATAAAAACTTAATATTCTAAAAAGATTATGTGATTGGATTGGGATAAGAACTGTTAATAACAATATTAAAATATCCTAAATGGAAAATTAATTGTTCAAAAATGGGCACGAATATATAACAACTTAGTGTCTTATATTGTTGTTCCCTCGTAGCATAATAGCTCATACTAATGCCTCGTGTGCATAATTGTTGAAATATATGTGTTTTTGTTTTTGTTTTTTCTATTAGGTTCTCCACAGCAGAAATAAATTAACATTCAAGTATTGTTTTATTTAGACATAATGATCACAAGTCATCAGGAGGGAGCACAATTGTTTTTACATGAGTATAGCAGTATACTTTTTACTTTAAGGATGTATTTAGGTTTAGTTTAGTTCTATTGTATATATTTTTTTGAGATTTTTTTGAGATTTTTTTGATTTGTTTTTATATATGGTTACATTGATGGCCAAACTCGACGCAATTTGTGTAGTAATAGACCGCCTTTGTATATGTGCAAGTGTATCAATTTGTCATTGCCTTTCTTGTGGAAGCGATGCATGTGAGTCTGCCACATTACTTTCTGACAGCTCAGGTGCGTCGATCCCTCAATAGAGAAGGCATTTGAGAGCACCTACATACGCATGCGCGGGGCGAGGGGTCCGGTATACACGGTGGCAGCAGCCAGGGCTGGTCTCCTGAATAGCGCTGTGTTTACCAGCTGATACGCGTGCAACAGCAGTGAGACAGGTGGTGTGCTGTGATTGTTGTTATTGCACTACTCGATCGCGGCACGCATGCGTGGGGAATGGTTGTCTCATTGGATAATGGCGATCGGATGACGTCACCACATATCGCGAGAGTTGACCGATCTCTTGTATTTAAGTAGCTGTATATCGTGTAAAGGCACTTCTTGACAAAGTGCTTTGCACGAAACGCGTTGAAGGGTTGCGTCCCTCTGTTTTATGCCTTGCTAAACAATAAAGAAAGCTTTCGCCAGACCTGCTTTCGTTTTTGGATGCTGTGCGCTACACAACCACATCTCTGCAATTTATCCCATACGGCGGCACGCATTGGAAGGGAGACTCTGGAGGTGAACAAGGAAGTGAGTACTTAGAGGGGGCTATCCCAATGAGGTGAAGGAGGGTGTCCTAGGGCAACTTCCCCAACCTTCAGGGCTTTCTGGTGCCCCCCCCCCCATCTTTATGGACTGAGTATACAATCAAATGATACCTTAATACCCAGTGTTCTCCCTTTCCTCAGAAGCACACACAAAGCACTGTGAGCACCATTGTTCTATTCCAAACAAATGATGAAGGCCGGCTGGAGTGGTTGTCCGTCGATGGCCTCAAGGCCA
Organism: Ascaphus truei; assembly: GCA_036426205.1. Taxonomy (NCBI): domain Eukaryota; kingdom Metazoa; phylum Chordata; class Amphibia; order Anura; family Ascaphidae; genus Ascaphus; species Ascaphus truei. The sequence continues at coordinate 31,982 of WSYH01006693.1, forward strand.
ATAGGGCTCTTCTTTCTGACCATGGGAATTTGATTCTCCAATACGAACTGCTGGTCCAGGAAATTACCGCCCGATCAGGAATCGATGAACGCTTCCACCTTTACGACAAGGTTAGGACCCTCCAACGTGGGCGGTAGCATAAACTTCTTTGGGAGAGCTTCGGAAGGAGAGGGGTTAGGAGAGACAGTACCCAGTAGAAGCCCCTCTACCTTTACTGGGTGTGCCCGTTTCCCGGCTTCAAGGGACAATTCTGGAGACGATGTTCCGAGGAAGCACAATAGAAACACAGCCTGTTCTGGCGCCGCCACGCTCTCTCGGTTGCCTGGAGTTGTTGACTGCCGACCTGCATAGGTTCCGGTGCCTCCAGGGCCAGGAGAGGAGTAGTGGGCGACCTGATCGGTAACAAAGTCTAAGGCCTCTATGGTAATACTTGTACCCACCTCAGGGGGGTCTGCGTTTGTTGCGCTCTGCATAATGTCACGCCTGTATGCCCGCAGACCTGGCTAGACCCCAGTACTGAGGTGGGAACAGTATGATACCACACACCCACAGCAGTGGGAGCAAGCCCGGAGTGTGGTATGGCATTGCTGGGCCTGTTGGAAGAGTTGTTAGTTTATACTTGCAATGCTTGAGGATGTCCGTAAGAATAGTCGTGTCCGTGTGCCAATGTTCAGAAGTCCAGAGGTTAGAATCGTCAGAGTATAAGCCAGGTCCTAGGAAGCCAGAGGTAAGCAAAGTAGCATGCGTAGCAGGTTCAAAGGGATACCAGAGAGCAGAGTAGTCCAGGACAAGCAGGGGTCAAAGCCAGGGAAATCAAGATAACACAGGAGCAGGAAACAACAGGAACACAGAGGGAGCACAGCATACACTGGCGACACACTTTATTCGAGCTTGGCTAGTCCCACGAATTCGGGTATACCCGGGTGTATTGAGGTTTGTGACTGTTTTCTGCCCGAGTGCATTGAGTTATTTTCCAAGCAGGGGTTGAAGCATTTTATTCCCGCTGGCTGCAATACTGCACAGTATATATATACTGCATTACAATTCATGAATTTATGCCATCTGGTAGACACGCGAAGCATTGCAGCCTATTAAATCCTAATCATTATCATTTAACAGATCAGCCGCCCATCAGCCAGGCATGAACCCAGGCTGGGAAGGCAAATGCAACGGGGCTTGTCAGAGGTGAGGAGCGGCGCATTCCAGGTATCTGCCAGGTACATACTGGGTATTTGCTCGAATAAAGTGTGTCGGTGCAGTAGGTCAGGTACACACAGGCAAACAGGAACTATGCAGAGCGAAGAAGAAGTGGACAGACAGTGGTTATAAAGGAGGGCATACCAATAGGAGAGAGGGGAGGAGTAGAGAGAGAAGTGGGAGATGACAGGGATAGGATAGGGAGAGAAGAGGAGGAGACAGAAGGGACAGACAGGGGAATGGCCTGGAGGACTTGTGAGGCGGAGACATGGGGAACAGGATAAGAAGAGCATGTGCACGCGCCCTTTGTAAGCTGGGGATGCGCGCACACAGGTTGCAACACAGAGAGGGACCGCACGGAGCAAGGGAAGGATGTAGGAGGAGCATGAAGCCCAGAGAAGGGGAACGCGCGCATTACCTGCGACTGCGAGACGGCATGCAGAGGCAGAGAGGAGAGAGCAGGTGGGTCAGGGAGACCAACGGAGGAGCGTGTGCGCATGCCCTTCGTGGGCTGAGGGAGCGCACGCACCGGATGCATCACCAGGCGCGCGGAACAACGCGCCGTGGGCACCACGCAGGGAGGAGGCAATGGGACGGATGCCACCACAGGGGAAAATAATGCGGGCACCGTGGGAGAGAGGGAGTGGGGAGGATCATAAGAGGGACTCAGGCACCATGTGGGTATGCGAGACCTGCGGGGAACGTGCTGCGGCAAGGGGAGAGAGGTGGAAGGCAAAGGATTGGAGTGGGAAGGAGTAGAAGGGGCAACTTGAGATGGGAGAGAGGGACAGGAAGAGGAAGGAATCTCCTGAGTCGTCACACTTATCTACAGTACACCTCTCCCACACCATTCCTTTGAATGGATGGCTTTCTGTCTTCAATCACATTCCTGTCATCCCATTCCTGCATGTATAATGTACAGTGCAGTGAAGAGACTGGTTTTATTTATTCTTCTGTGTTGATTATTAATGCTCATTGGGGGAAAAAAAGTTGAAGACTGACCAAAAAAAAAAAAAAATTCTCGTCATTTTTTATTTTTATTTTCTCAACATGTGCCTGCCTAAACCATCTTGATATTATGATATTCCATTGGTGCTGTAGCTTTTGATTGCGACACGGTGCGTTTGACTGCACATGATTTGTGTGATTTTTATATATTTGGGTGTGAGGGAATCAAATCATTATGATGAACTGTTGAAAATATGTCATGTCTTTGAACTACAGTACAGCTAATCCTTCATGCAGCTTTACCCCCTCCCCCCCCGCAGAAACACACAAGGCTCGCACAAGGATTTCAACCTCTTATCGACACCTCTCGAAAACCATTCATTTTCAAAAGCTTGTCTTTGTGCTTTTAATCGTCCCGAGACGAGCGTCACCTCTCTGCGCCTGCGTGTAATCCTTTTTGGGAAGGGAGCTAGTTGATTATTACTGCGCATGCGTGTACAGAGGCGGCCAAATTTATTCTAACTGGGCTGGTGCCGCAAGCCGGGAGATTTCCCGGCTTGCTCGTTTTTTTCCCTCGGCGTGCCGCGCGTCACCGATGCGCGGTCACGCTTCATCGGGTGCGTGCGCGCCATGAGCGCGTGCCCAGGGCTCCCCGAGAGAGCCCTGGTGTCCCCGCGATGTCGGGGATGGCGGTGGGGGGTTCCGGGTGACCCGGCGGACCCGGAGATTGGAGGGGGAAGCCCCGATCGGAGGACCGATCCTCCGAGGCTTCAGTGTGCGCACGGGACACCCCGGCGCGCGCCCGGTTTCTGTCGCAGCCGAGACCACGTAAAAGTTAGAATAAACTCGGCCGCAACAGTAAAATTTCACCATTGCTTGCGAAGTTCAAGAAAGACCAAAAAAAAATACATATATTTTTTCTCGTCATTTTTTATTTTTATTTTCTCAACATGTGCCATTTTTATTTTCTCAACATGTGCCTGCCTAAACCATCTTGATATTACGATATTCAATCGGTGCTGTAGCTTTTGACTGCAACACTGTGCGTTTAACTGGACACGAGTTGTGTGATTTTTATGTATTTGGGGGGTGTAGGAATCAAATCATTATGATGACCTGTTGAAAATGTGTCATGTCTTTGAACTATAGTACAGCAAATCCTTCATCCAGCTTTACCCCCCTCCCCCTCGCAGACACACACAAGGCTCGCCCAAGGATTTCAACCTCTTATCTACACCCCCCTCAGACCTTTCGTTAATTTTCCTATTGTTGGCTTTGTGTAATCCTCTTTGGGAAGTGAGCCAGTTGATGATTAATGCGCATGCGTGTATCACTTCACATTCGTTTTCAAATGCTTGGCTAATCCCTTATGTTAATCTGATTATGTAACCAATTAATAAAAATGTAACCAATTAATAAAACTGTATGTCTTCTTGAAGAATCCCCCCACACACATTCACAGTGAATTGAAAGTTCAAAGAAAAATAATCTGAATGTAATTAAATATTTATTTTATTTTATCAGGAAAGAAAAATACAAATAATCATTGAGAGAGGGGGGAGATACACTATTGAAGTATGCAGAAGATAAATAACAAAATAGTACAGCACAGTTGAAAATTGAGGGCCGGTGGATAATCATGAATAATGCACATTGATATTGATAAAAACAGTAATACAAATTTTCCGTCTTTATCTCCTTCCTCATTCTGTGTAGTTCATTGAGAGAGGGAGTAAATCATGACTGCACTTTAGATACACTTTACTGTACACACAGTTCACACAATATACACATGATACCCCCCTCCCCCTTTCCATCCTTTTTTCTCTGAAAAGACAAGAAAATAAAAAATTAGTGCAGTTATGTGCATATTATGGCATTGTGTACTGTATAGCTACTCCATATTGGACTACAGTATGCAGTTAGTACTGTCAAACTAGTCTATACTGGAACTACAGTATTGTATTGTACTGTAAGTACTGTTAAATACTTTATAACCAGATGGCTAGTGCTGCTCTCTCAGGAAAGAAAAAAATTGTGCAGTTATGTACATATTATGGCATTATTTCTGTATAGCTACTCCATATTGGACTACTGTATGCAGTTAGTACTGTCAAACTAGTCTATACTGTAACTACTGTATACTGTAACTACTGTTAAATACTTTGTAACCAGATGGCTAGTGCTGCTCTCAGGAAAGAAAAAAAATGTGCAGTTAGGTGCATGCTGTAAAACAATCTGTGCCATACTTACCTGTATCATACTGTACTTGTGTGCCTGTACTTACCATACTACAGTACAGTTCTGTACTATACTACCTTCCTGATGCTTGCCCATTACGCTCTATCACAATGGGCAACACAGTTGCAATATGGTCAATATATTTATTACATCGTTCCACGGTGAGTACATCGTTCCAAAAACTCATTGGGCCTTATTCAGAGAACATTCATAAAAAAATTCGCCAGGGATTTTCAAATGAATGTTTTTTGGGCGTTGCTATCACGGTATTCAGAAAGGCTCGAATACCTGTGATAGCAGAATGGCCACAACTGGCGAGTTGCTGCCAGCGAGAGCCTCGAGCCTCTGAAAAGGCAAAAACCAGCGATTCATTT